>CM061142.1:203449544-203599523 GCA_030789695.1 Scilla litardierei
AACACCTTTCATTAAGATATTTGATCCAAGGGAAAATCCACATCAACACAAATATTGGAGTAGGTAACTAACACCTTTCATTAAGATATTTGATCCAAGGACAATCCACATGACTTAAAAACAACACAAACTCCTTTCATTAAGATATCTGATCCAGGGGAAACTTCAAGTTTATCAGAAAACATTGATGAAATAATTACATCTACGTCATAACAGATTCAATAAAGCTGGAGTGCCTAAACATGATTTTGTTTCACGATTTTTGCATAGGGGTGTTTGCATTGATTCAATTACTATGGACCCCAAATACTCAACATAAATACTTATCTGAATGACAAAGGACATGTTAACTTGCATCCAAAGATCAATATATATATATGCTTTTACCATGTTCTTTACCCATTATAACACAAAAGGAACCTTCACGTTAATTTCTATATGAAGATTTGTAAAGTTAGATATTTATCAATAACTACTCAGCGACAATAACTACGAACAGTCAGGTTTAACAATTCTGTAGGTACAATTTTAAAATTGCATGAAAGGGTCGGGACTTCCCCCTCTTCTAGTATTGCTCTTCAAAATAAACATCAATGTTCACCTCTCAACATGTCGTGTTTGCTTGAACTGGTGATCCATGTCTCCATGTTTTCCTGTACACCTCTACCTTAGGGGTCAATCGTGGAAAAGTTCCTCAGCCAAAGTTCCTCAGCCAAAGAAACCGTGTAGCCACATTGAAACAATATCAGATTTGCAACATCTCTAACGATTTTCCAGTTTTGTAACACCACATTGAAACCAAACAAGCTTTCTCCAGGAATGTAAATTGAAAGTTTATAGTTCAAATTAGATCAATAGTGTTATCAGACAAATAGTTTTCTTTACCCAAAAAGTTCACAAACATATCTAGGTGAGTTGGGGATATGCCAACTTTTTAGTCATATGTACAAATACCAGGTAACTCGGATATAAGCAATCGCCCTTCACTAATGGTTGAAATAGTCATTAAATAAGATTTGATATAAAAATATGTTATATTGGGATCATTGTATTCTACTGTTGCAGATTTTATCATTGATTATATGATAAAATCAAACATGAGAATTCGTATCTTGGACTAGGAACTTGACAAATTTAGGGTTGATTAATTCATAAACAAATTATTAGGAATTTGGGTTACATCAAAAAGATTAAACTTTAGGATCCAGAACTAAAAACATAAAAGATTTAATTCCATTACATAAGAATTAATTCAGACATACCGGGTCTTGAAATGAGGTTAATTTGCGATCACTGTTCAATTATCTTCATCCAACAATTTTCCCTCCCTTTGAAGCACCTCCATTAGATCAGATTTTAATACTAGATAAAATTTTCATTTAAAACTGGGGGGGGGGGGGAATAAAAATAAAAAGAGACATTTTTAGAACCCTAAGTAACAGAGAAAAGGTTTGAGATGGATGCGGCGAGGATACGTGAGTGGTTACCGGCAAGGGCTTCTTCCTTGCGCTCGAGAGGTGGAACGAGATTGATAGGGAGGTGGAAAGTGGATGTGTCATCACCGAAGCGCCTTGGCCGGCGCTCGCTGCTGACGCCGACGATCTCGCCGATGAGCTCATTAACGGTGTCCGGAAGCAGAACAAGGACTAGTAAGGACCAAGGAGTTGTCGCGTACAATGTCGAGTCGGATTTGAGTTCAGGTCCGATACAATCCGGATAATCCGTTTCAAATCTTCAATCCGTCCATGCGGGTCCAAAACTTTATTCTGTCCTAACGAGATCCGACGCAATCCGATGATCTGACTCTAAATATATCTATGTTAAAGTAAATCCGATAATCTGACTCATTGTCTGCCATGCCAAAAAGATTCATAACAGATTCAATAAGGTCGGACTGCCTATCTCTAAACATGATGTTTGTTTCAAGATATTAAAGGAGCATTATATTTTGCAAAAAAGATGAGGGGTGTGTGCGTTACTGATTCAATTACTATGGACCCCAAATACTCAACATAAAAACAGAGCCATTACTTAAAGATATTATCTGAATGACAAAGGACATGTTAACTTACATCCAAAGATCAAATGCTTTCACCATGTTCTTTTTATATTAAGCATGATACTGCCTGCTTATGGAGAAAACCATTATAACACAAAAGGAACCTTCACGTTAATTTCTATATAGATTTGTAAGGTTAGATATTTATCACTCAGCGTCAATAACTACGATGAGTCAGTTTTTCAATTCCAAACCATACAATTTCAAAATTGCATGAAAGGGTAGTCAAAGGGGACTCCCCCCTCCTTTAGTTATTGCTCTTGGAGTTTCAGAAGATACAATATCATTTTGTTACCCAATAAACATCAATGTTCACTCTCAACATGTCTTGTTTGCTTGAACTGGTGATCCACGTCTCCCTGTTTTCCTGTTTGCATCGGTAGATTGACACCTAGCCAATGGTTCAAAACATACCTTAGGGGCCAATCATTGAAAAGTTCTTCAGCAAAACAAACTGTACATTGAAACAATATCAGATTTGCAGCATCTTTCACAATTTTCCAGTTTTACCACATTGAAACCAACTGCATATAGACCCCAACAAGCTCATACAGATTCCCGTAACTATAAACAGTCCAGGAATTAAATTGCAACTTTATAGTTCCAATTAGTTCAAGAGTGTAAGACAAATAGTTTTCTTTACCCAATAGTTCACAAACATATGTACAATTACCAGGTGACTCGGATGTACATTAGTGAAGGGAACGAATGCTTGGGTTTGAGAATACACGGTTGCATAGTTTTGGAACATAGATCATTGATTATATGATAGAATCATACATGAGAATTCGTGTCTTGGACTTAGCTTGGCAAACTTTGGGTTGGTTAATTCGTAAGCAAATTAAGATTAGAAATTTAGGTTACCGCGAAAAGATTAGAACTTTAGGTTAATTAAATCTAGAACTAAAAACATTAAAGATTTAATCCCATTACACAATTTAGAAACCTAACATAAGAATTAATTCAGACATACCGGGTCTTGAAATGAGATTAATTTGCGATCGCGGACCGGCAAACATCCAGTTGTCGTCATCCAACGATTTCACCTCCTTTTGAAGCGCCTCCATTAGATCCGATTTCAATACTAGACAAAATTTTCATTTAAAAACGGGGGGAAAAAGAAAAAGAAAAAGAAAAAGAAAAGGTTTGAGATGGATGCGGCGAGGATAAGGGAGTGGTTACCGGCAAGGGCTTCTTCCTTGCGCTCGTGAGGTGGGACGAGATCGGTAGGGAGGTGGTAGGGGGAGGTGTCATCACCGAAGGCGGCGTTACCGCTGCTTCCGCCGCCTTGGCCGGCGCTCGTCGCTGACGCCGACGATCTCGCCGGTGAGCTCATTGACGGTGCCCGGAAGCAGAACAACCCCAAGGAGCTGTCGCGTGCAACGTAATGAGAATTTAACGAAGCTAACGGGTCGGACCGATACAATCCGGATAAGCCGTTTCGAATCTTCAATCCATCGTGTGGATTCGGGTCCGAAACTTTATTTGGTCTTTAACCAGATCCGGCCAACCCGATAATCTCTTATTTGGGTACATCGGAAAGGAAAAAAAGAAGAGGACTAGCTAAAACTTACAACCTCTCTCGTAGCAAATTCCTATTGCATCCGCAAGCAGAGGCTGAGAATGACAGACAGAAGAATCTTTATAAATCAGCAATTCCTATTGAGCAAGGCATGGATATCCACCATAGGAGTAGAGAGAGGGTGTCGTTACATTGTGGTGGGGACCGTTGTCTAAACCACCCGAACTTTTACATACAAAAAAAATAGAGAGATAGAGCTTTGGGAGCCAGGATCAAACCCATTCTAATCGCTTAAAGCTCGGCAGCTAGGTTGGTACACTTACACAGGAATGCCGAGAAGCCTGATAACCATTCTCGCCTCAATGATTTCTGACTCATTTTCCTCTTATGAGAAGTTTCTGTCGTTGCGCCTCGCCAATATTTTTCATGGCTATTGTAGCATTCAAATCTGCATTATTTTTAAATGCAAGCAATAGCCATAGGTTAAAATATTGTAGAGGCTCAAAGAACGAAAACAACTCATTTTCCTCTTATGAGAAGTTTCTGTCGTTAAGCCTCGCCAATATTTTTCATGGCTACTGTAGCATTCAAGTATGTCGGCATGGAAACTAAATATAAATGCATTATTTTTAAATGCAAGCAAATATTGTAGAGGCTCAAAGAACAAAAACAACTCATTTTCCACCTCTTATGAGAAGTTTCTGTCAATGAGCCTCGCCAATATTTTTCATGGCTAGTGTAGCATTCAAGTATGTGTAAGATCGGCATGGCAACTAAATTTATATTTCTTAGTATAAAAGCATTATTTTTAAATGAAAGCAACGGCCAGAGTTTAAAATATTGTAGAGGCTCAAAGAACGGAAACAACTCATTTACCTCTTATGAGAAGTTTCTGTCCTTGAGCATCGTCAATATTTTTCATGGCTAGCGTAGCATTCAAGTATGTGTAAGATCATTATGGAAACTAAATATATACATAAATGCATTATTTTTAAAGGCACGCAACGTCCAGAGTTTAAATATTGTTGAGGCTCCTAGAACCAAAAGCATTCAAGTATGTGTAAGATCGACATGAAAACTAAATTTATATAAATGCATTATTTTTAAATGCAAGCACCGGCCATATTTTAAAATATTGTAGAGGCTCAAAGAACGGAAGCAACTCATTTTCCTCTTATGAGAAGTTTCTGTCGTTGAGCCTCGCCAATATTTTTCATGGCTAGTGTAGCATTCAAGTATGTGTAAGATCGGCAAGGAAACTAAATTTATATACGTTAACATAAATGCATTATTTTTAAATGCAAGCAACGGCCATAGTTTAAAATATTGTAGAGGCTCAAAGAACGGAAACAACTCATTTTCCTCTTATGAGAAGTTTCTGTCGTTGAGCCTCGCCAATATTTTTCATGGCTATTGTAGCATTCAAGTATGTGTAAGATCGGTATGGAAACTAAATATATACAAAAATGCATTATTTTTAAATGCTAGCAACAACCATAGTTTAAAATAGCTCAAAGAACGAAAACAACTCATTTACCTCTTACAAGAAGTTTCTGTCATTGAGCCTCGCCAATATTTTTCATGGCTAGTGTAGCATTCAAGTATGTGTACAATCGGCTTGAAAACTAAATTTATATATGTTGACATAACCGCATTATTTTTAAATGCAAGCAACAACCATATTTTAAAATATTGTAGAGGCTCAAAGAACGGAAACAACTCATTTTACTCTTATGAGAAGTTTCTGTCGTTGAGCCTCGCCAATATTTTTCATGGCTATTGTGGCATTCAAGTATGTGGAAAATGGTAAATTTATATACATTAAAATAAATGCATTATTTTTAAATGCAAACAACAGCCATAGTTTAAAAATATTGTGCAGACTCAAAAGCACGAAACTCATCATTTTTCTCTTATTAGAAATGTGAGGGCTAATGTGGACGATCATCAATACTTTAGTAGCCACCAGAAACTATCGAATTAATAACATTACATTCAGAAATATCTCTCATAAGTCGCCACCATCACCATTTCATCCCAAAAGTAAGCACCTATCAGAAATATCTCTCATAAGTTAAACCCACTCAAGTAAAACTTTGCCAGTAAACACGCAAAAGGACTCCAAATTAAGATTAGTGTGTTTCCAGGAGAAACCATAGAAATATCCTGTTACTAACGGAAGGGCAAGATCATAAAAGAGTATAAGGGAGCAGAAATTAAAAACAGAAGCACGAAAGAGTACGCAATCTTTTTGGATGGAGTCTGCGTTGTTGGTATTCCCTCGATTTTATAGACGCTCAGGCCGGCGGTTAATGAAACCTCTCAGAACTGCTTTCTATCCGTTGGCAACTACCCGTTGTTCTAACTGATGCATCGCATCATCAAATTAGTAACAAACACAAGGATGTAATGTATGACCTGCTCGCTGTATGTCCATCTGATAAATAAGAAGATTGAAGTAGTTGGAAGAACAGTTGCTGGCTACATGTGCAAATTACGCGTCAGCCTTGTAGAAGAACTCACAGTCGAGTTTTAGTTGCACCCAGACCAACAATATTCCTCATGCTGCTGCTCCCCCATGCATTCCCCTACTCCGAGTTTCACCGGCATCTCGGTTTCGCCCGGTCTTGGCATATCTGGCGGCGTACTTATGCAACGGTCGGTGATATTGAGAGTTCATTTTTAGTTCTTCAATTTGAGTATTCTCACCGTTTCCTTGCCATTCTGCCTTGCAGAGCCTGACTGAGCTGCCTTTCCGTGTAACTTTGTGTTTCTTCTCACACACCCCCAGCAAAAACAAAAAACAAAAATCCGGGCCTCGATATTCTGCTTGCTCACTTTCAAAGAAGCACCCAAACCTCCATTTGTATTGGAGATACTTTGGGTCGAGAACCGTGACAGCTGGGCCTGGCTCGACCTTACTGATACAGCCTCTGACCGGGCCGAGGGGAAACCAAGTCAACCGCGATTAGTCATTCGGTCCACTACAGCCCTGGACTCTAGCCAAAGGACCTTACCAGCGGGTCGCATCCCTCTACCCTAGACGAAGACCCAATAGACCGTCCATTCTTTCTGGTTGAGGAAGTTGCTCCCCAAACCGAGGGAGCACTCGCCAAATTATGGCAAGCACTCAAAGCCATTGATTCAGCAATCAAAGCCCACATTAATGGCATTCAAGTGATGACAATTGTGCAGGTCGAATGTTGTCTCAAATACATCCTCATCAATGCGACCATAAACCCCCATCGTTGCCTCTTGACATTGGAAGAGGAGGATTCACCTATATGAAGGCCTGGAGGTAGCGGCATCAGAGGAGGTAGTGGCATCATAGGAGGATCCCAGAGATCCAAAAGGAGATAGCCTAATACAACTCTGACACACCACCAAACAATATCTCTTCTTTCATAGCTCGTTCGGAGGACTAGCGGACGGCCCCCAACGGGTCGGCCCTAGCCTCACCGAGCCTCTTTTGAGTCATACACTGACTTAAGCATCGTAGAGGATTTGGTCGAGCCCCAGACCCGACCCCCTGACAAGCTTCTCGTGATGCAGATAACGAGGGAGATAGCCCAGTTCTGGCTTCCAAGGCACAGATCGGAACCCCACCAACCGGGGTCAACTCATCCAATCGCCCACCTGCCGCATGATATGGCTGCCCCAATCAGATCGTGGGAGATACCGTCCGGCCGAAGCTCCACTTCGACTGCCTATCGCTCGACCTCGAGCATCCTCACACCAGAGCCCACTCGACCGACCGGTCCCGAAGGTCATCATCGTCCTCCACGTCAGCGACTACCTACGGACAACCATACTTCCAACCTGTGGTGAGAAAACACACCGAAAAATTTGGCGCCGTCTGTGAGAACGCGTCAACATCTGCGTTGTCAACCACATCAAAAATGATTCGTTCTACTAATCAAAGGCTTGAAAGGCCACTGGGCAGCAGACTACAAGCCCCGCATAGTGATTCTACAAGAAACTCCCTAGATTGGTGAGGGGTCCCTCGAGTGCGCCGTCTAAGTTTGAGGACGGCGAGACACTCCGGCTCGTCCCCCAGTGCAGCAACGTGTTCCACCCCGACTGCGTCAACAACTGGCTCTCTGCCCACGTCACCTGCCCGGCCCTGTCGCTCCTTTGCGAATTCAAAGACCCCGATCCGGTGCTTGTCGGGTTCGGGCCTTGGTCTAGCCCGATTCGATCCCTCTGCCACTCATGCGGCCCGGATTTGATGCTTCCCCTCTTGCTGTCCACGTCAGCGGCATCTTCCTATGTCTCCAGAGCAGATCGTGACGATGGTCCTCCTCGGCCTCGCCGCCAACAGTGGTAAGGAGGATGGCGTCTACGACGGAGAAAGTGATGGAGGGACTCAGGCAGTGAAGGCGGTGCACTTCTGTGGCAGTGTGTGTGATGGGCGCATGCGCCGGCAGGATGAAGGTTTTGCCCTTGGGAGCAGCAATTGCAGTCGTGAAGTGGTTTGCTTTTTCTCCAGAGTTGGAAAATTTTACTTAATGCTGAAAGATCTCAGCTTTTTCTCCTTCGTCCCTCAAGCACAAGATCTGATCGTTGAACTTCTTTTCGTGCTGCTCCCGCTCCTCCACCGTCGGTGGAGAACCCCCCCCCGGATCTGATCCTCGTCGACCTGGATTCGATCCAAGGCCTACGAGTTCCTAGAAATCAAGGGGTGCCGGACGATGATCTCAAGAATGGGTGGCCACCACCACCGAAGGGGCCAGTCCACCAACTTTAGCTACGATCTGCCGAGCTACGCACTCAGCTTCGTCAAGAGGAATGGCGACTATCTCGATTCTTCAACTCTCTGTTCTCCGCCTCAAGCCAATGGTCAAGAAATCCCATCTTGGCATTCGCCATTTTCTCTGGTGCTTTCGACGAGATGATCCAGGCTTGGCAATGGTTTCCATGCTATGCTACAATAGCAATTTCGAAAACGAGCCGATCGTCTCCAAGGGTGTCTCTCTAGGTGACAACTGTTGGGTTTTGAGGGACCCACGCATGTACTACGTCGAACAGACGAAAGAATTAAAAAAGCAGCGGAAAAGACGAATCATATCTTAGTCACTACTTATCTCGTACGCTTCAAGTGTCACACAACCTAAGACCTTTCAACGAGTAAAGACTCGAGACTAGATCATAGATCTAAGTGACACCGTTCACGCACAGGTTCATACAATGACCTCAAGTCTAAAGGACTAACTAGGCTATCATCACTAGAGAGTTATCAATGACAGTTTATTTAATGTTAACCATTTGATATCGGCACTTGGGCCCACCAAATAGTCTGGCTGCTGTGCTCTACTCGGTCGAGTAGCGACGCCGCTCGGTCGAGCTGACATGCGGCTTTTGCTTTGCTGCTGCTTTGGCTCTGGGCTGATGCGGGCTACTCGGTCGAGTAGCCCCTCCACTCGGTCGAGCTATAGTAGGCTGAAATTCTCCTCAAAACACTGCTCTGTTTTAATTGTACTTGATCGAGTAGAAGCTCTGCTCGATCGAGTCGACATGCCTGCTTGGTCGAGCTACATTGCTGGGAGAGTGGCTCGAAATAGTCGTTCTATTTGGATTCAGCTCAGTTGAGTTGAAGGTCTGCTCGGTTGAGTGATGTGTATGAGTTTTGCTGGAGTTATGAGAGTATCAGCTCGGTCGAGTGCTGATCAGCTCGACCGAGCTGCTGGGAAATCTGCTCCAAGTGCCCATAGGGCTCTCAACTCTTGTTCTCTTCTCCTCTACTCCTCCAGTCTTCTTCCTCACCATGCCGAATACATGTTGAACCTTGCCAATGACGCTCTGGACGTCTCGAATGTGTCCATGTCCTATAAATGCTCCAATTTCGCTCCAAAGTTGCTGAAAATCCACATTTCTATACGAAACCCGAATATAACGTTAGAAATGCGATAATATATATAAATATGAACTTTGGATGGAGAGTATGATATGAAATGATGCAGTAAATACATGGAAAATAGGGGCACATCATACGTGTTCTAGCGATGGAATAAATAAGGTCATTACACAAACATTTAAATAGTTCAATGTATTAAAAAATATGTACGGAATATGTACTGATAAATACAGGCCATTACACCATGCAGGTCAGGAGAGGAGTTTCCTTAAACATACCCAGACCACTCAATTCAGGAGGCCTGGAGCTCCACCAGCACCACAGCGGCGAGTGTCCTGCAGATTTTGTGGGAAGCCAGGACATGAGCAGAAGGATTGCAAGTTCCTTTCCAGGAGGTGTTTACATGTGGTCAGCCAGGACACATCAGTAGGTAGTGTCCTCAGCAGGGGCAAACTTCAGGCCCAGTGGCACCAATGGCAGATAGGCCGATGCAGCAGAGGACCCTTCCGCTGACTCCACAGAGACTTCCAGTGCTAGCACCACCAGCACCTGGTATCGTGACTCTGAGGGGACCACTCAGACCTCCCCAGTAGCAGCAGACTACCAGGAGGGCGGTACCGAGGCGTCAAGCCTTCACCATGACGGCTGTGGAGGTGGAGGATACCGGACGAATCATCATTAGTACCTCTTCACCTTTCTTTAAGAGATGAATGTTCTTTGATTTCTATTATAATATGAGATGTTATTTTTATTTGATTAGGATGATAGACCCTTATTTTAATTTTATGTTTCTCTCATAAGCATTATTAGAGTTGCTTCTTTCCCTGCTTTGTCACTCTTTGATTCAGGAGCATCTCATTGCTTCGTGTCTCAACAATTAGTGACTAGGAGTTCTTTAGTGGTAGATTCTTTTGTTTCCAGTTGGAATATCCACACAGGAAGTACAGTGATTCGCAGTTCTTCGGAATGCCGACAGTGTCCTGTAGAAGTTTGTGGGCAAAGATTTTATGTAGATTTCTTAGTGATGGGTCTGATTTCGAAGTAGTGTTTAGGATGGATTGGTTAGGGATGTTCTAAGCCACTATAGATTGTAGACTCAGGAAGATAGTGTTTCATATTCCCGATCACCCTAAGTTTGAATTCTTTAGTGGTAGTAATTCCCATGGACCGTTGAAGTTTAAGGCCAACCTAGTAGAAGCGATGACCATGGCGATGGAAGCTGAACCAGTGTTGTCGAGGGTAGTCCGAGATTTTCCTGATGTCTTCACAGATGATATCTATGGACTTCCTCCAAATAGATCCTTGGAGTTCACCATTGATCTGATTCCAGGCACTCAACCAATTGCAAAGGCTCTATACTGTATGGCTCCTCCAGAGTTAGTTGAGCTTCGTAATCAGTTGAAAGATTTGTCGGAGCATGGCCAGATTCAACCTAATGTATCACCGTGAGGTGCATCAGTGCTTTTGGTGAATAAGAAGGATGGGTCTCGAAGGATGTGGATCGATTACCGGGAATTGAATAAGGTTACAGTGAAGAACAAGTATCATCTTTAGGATTGATGACTTATTCGATCAGCTTGGTGGATCGCGAGTGTATTCAAAGCTGAATTTGAGAAGTGGGTATCACCAGCTGAAGGTCAGAGGATCAGGTGTTTCGAAGACTGCATTTCGTATTCGCTATGGTTATTACAAGTTCTTAGTAATGCCTTTTTGCGTTACGAATGCACCAGCTACATTCATGAGGTTGATGAACCACGTCTTTTATGAATACTAGGACAAGTTTGTGGTAGTTTTAATTGATGATATCCTGGTGTATTCAAGGACAGAGGAGGAACATGCTGAGCACTTGAAGATAGTTCTGGAGACTTTGAGGCAACACCAGTTGTATGCTAAGTATAGCAAGTGCTAGTTCTGGTTGACCAAGGTTGCTTTTCTGGGACATATCATATCTGGAGATGGAATAGCAGTAGATCCAGAGAAAGTTGTTGCAGTTGAGAGGTGGCCAATTCTTAAGACAGTTACAGAGATCAGAAGTTTCTTGGGATTGGCTTGGTACTATAGAAAGTTCATCAAGGATTTTTCCAAGATAGCTACACATTTCACTTAACTAACTAAGAAAAGTGTCGATTACAATTGGTCAGAAGAATGTCAGTGAGAATTTGATGAACTGAAGCAGAGACTAATCACTGCACATGTCCTGACGATTCCAGACCATTCAGGTGGATTTGAAACTTTCTGTGATGCGTCAGGCAGAGGATTGGGATATGTTCTTCATCAGCATGGTAGGGTGGTAGCTTATGCGTCTAGATTGTTGAAAACGAATGAGAGAAACTATCCTACTCATGATTTGGATTTAGCTGCAGTGGTATTTGCATTGAAGCTATGTAGGAATTTTCTTCTGGGTGAACGAGTAAAGATATACATATATCACAAGAGTTTGAAATACGTGTTCACTCAGAAAGAGCTGAAAATGAGACAGCGTAGATGGCTTGAGTTAATGGCTGATTACGATATTGACCTCCAGTATCATCCTGGAAAGGTCAACGTCGTACCTGATGCTCTTATTCATATATCGACGGTGATGATGATGACAACACAGAGAGAGCTTCGGGGTGATATTCGGTAGATGGAAATTGAAGTTGTCTTACATGGTACTTCGGTGATGATGATGAATCTGTAAGTTCAATCTGATTTGGTTTAAATGATTAAGGAGGCTTGGTCTGGAGATGATAAGTTGAAGAATATTCGAGTTCTGCATTCATAAAGATAGGTCTCTACGTTTTGGGAGCAGAGTTTGTGTGCCATCACGTACTATACGGGATGAACTGCTGAGAGAAGCTCATAGCTCACCTTATTCTATTCATTCTGGAGGCACCAAAATGTATCAAGATCTGCGACAATATTTTTGGTGGCATGGTATTAAGAGGAGCGTAGCTAGGAGTGTAGCCTCATGTCTGACCTGTTAGCAGGTTAAAGCGGAATACTAGAGAACGACAAGACTGCTGCAGCCTCTTCCTATACCAGAATGGAAGTGGCAGCATGTGACGATGGACTTCGTGATTGCATTACCTCGTACTCCTCGAGGATATGATGCTAGTTAGGTAATCATTGATCGATTGACCAAATCAGCTCACTTTATACCCTTTCAAGTTGGCCAGTCAACCGACCACTTGCTAAGAGATACATTGAGGAAATCGTGAGGCTTCACGGGGTACATATATGCATAGTCTCCGACCGTGATACCAGATTTACGTCGCATTTCTAGAGAAGTTTGCAGGCAAGCCTAGGAACTCAATTGAGTTTCAGCACGGCATACCACCCACAGATAGACGATCAGTCAGAGAGGACAATTCAAATCTTAGAAGATATTTTAAGGGCGTGCATGCTGGACTTTAAAGGCTCTTGGGATGAACATCTACATCTGGTAGAGTTCACTTACAATAACAGTTATCAGGCAAGTATAGGCATGACGCCATTTGCAGCATTGTTTGGGAGGAAGTGTCGATCTCCTCTTAGTTGGAATGATGTTGGAGATAGTGAAGTATTGGGCCCAGACATGATTGCTGAAACAGTGAATGTCGTAAGAGTCATCAGAGATAATCTTCGTATAGCACAAGACCATTATAAGCATTGGGCAGATGCGAAAAGACGACACTTAGACTTTCAACCTGTAACGGCCGGTATTTTCAGGTATGTTTAATTACGTATGTGCTAGTATTTTACTTCCGATTGTCCGAGTGTTTTTATCCGTAGAGTCGATGCGAGCGCGTCTAACTTTTTTTTTACCGTAGTTTGATAGTTACTGTGGTTATTTTAATTTACTGATTACCATTTTACTAATTACCAATCATTTACCATTAAATACTTTAGGTAATTAATTAGTTAAAATTTCCCCCCAACGTTTTTCTCATTTCAAGCCAGATACATTCCCTAAAAACTTTAGTCAAAACCCCTACCAAACCTCATTAAATTTAAATCTTGACTAATCCTTCCCGATTAATGAATCTTGTCCCCTGCCCCTTCCTACTTCAAGGATCAACCCTGCAACGTTTATCAGTCACCACCTCCACCTCCATACACGACGATTAGCCACCAAACCCTTCACCTTCATCATTCCCAAACAAATCAGAAACAGAAATCAAAATCCCCACTTCATCAATCCATCACCCCAACATCGATTCCCCAAATTGAGAATTCAGAAAGCAAATTGTAAAAGGGAAACAGAAATCAAAACCCAATTTTCAGATCTACAAAAATTCAACAAACCCCTTCAGATCATCTCCTCCTTTCCCCCTCTTCTCCACGCAGCAAGGCCGAGCCCTCCCTCGCGCCGCCAGATCCCGACCCCGCGCCGCCCTAGCCGCCCAGGCCGGCCGCCCCCGCCCCCGCGCCGCCGGACTCCCCGCGCGCAGCCGCCCAAGGCCGGCCGCCCCCGCCTCACGCCGTCGATCTGCCCTAGGCGCCGCCTCGTCCCCCCAGGCCGGACCCCCCTCGTGCCGCTCGCTCCTCTCTGCTGCAAACGAAGGTAAAAAAAAGAGAAACGAGAAAGAACGAGAGAGACAGAGAGAATGAGGGAGAGGGTAAGGTAATAAAGAGTTTTTTTTAATAACTTAAATATATAAATGTAAGTTATATGTTATATATTATTAAGTGTTAGTTGTAGATTATTAAGTTAAATTATTTTAAAAGTAACAGAAAACTAATTTTGTTATTAATTAGGTATAAGTTTTTGAACCTAAGTTAAATTTTATATTAAATTAGTTTATAAAGATAAGTTAACATCACTTAATAAATAAGTTGAATATTTTATTATAAGTTTTATTAACAGTTTCGTGTAACTAACTCGTTCGTAACACGTGTGAACCAGGTACCCATACCCCTAGTCAAAACGCGCCTTCCACTACCAGGCGAACCGGTAACTCATCGTACCCTAGCTATGGGGTTTAAAAGCAATATTGATGAATGCCAAAATTAGTTTTTTTTATTGACAAAGTGTTTCACTTGAACAGTTAGCTAAACTTGATAAGTTGCACCGTACCGTAAATTGAATTGGACTCTGTGACTTGCTTAACTGTTAACCGGAAGATGTGATTGGAAAAGTAAGAATGGTGATTGGCTCGTAAATTGTAAGTACGGTAACCTGCACACACACACACTGGGTTTTTGGGGTAACTTATAATGGCGAGGGTACGGGAGCGACTAGTCCAGACTTTGTTGTCACCGTGCGGGTTTTAGCAACCCATAACAGTGCCGGTGACAACCATCACAGATCACAGGTCACAGATTACTGCACAGTACTCAGAGAATTGGTTCGCCCGGGTAGCACCCGCGGTAAGAGTTGGCCTCTTGGTTGCTTATTGTACCCCGCATTATAAGTCACGTAGGCTCCGGCACAACTAAAAGTCTCGTAACTGGTCATTTTAAATATTGTTATTGCTGATAGAAGTAGACAGCTATGTTACTTTTCTGCTCTATTGCTCGCACTTTACTTTTTAGTTTGCCATGTTAGTTTTGCCATGCTCATTTATTGTTTTAAATAACATGCTAAAGATACTTTGAGTTACGTCTGATCTTGACGACCCGTCTTTTTGTGGTGGTCTCGCCAGATACAGCACAGGTTGAAGAAGTTGCACCAGGGACTGCAGACGCTGAGTTTGCTATAGAATTTGACCAGGAGGACGCTGGTTACTAAGTGTGAGTGTGAGTGTGTTTGTTTTTATTATATGTATCAGAGTGGCTTGCTTGGTGTGTATTTGTATTCTCGAGTTGTATTTCTTTTCATGTACGCTGCTGGTTTGTAATAAGGTTTCACCACTTTCATGTATGAGTATTTTGGCACATTTCTGCAACAGAGCCTGTATTGATCTCATCGGTGCTTAGCAGGACTTGTGCATTTCCAAACAGTAACGGGCCCCGAAAGCGGGTCGTTACAGGTTTGGTGGCCCATGCAGGTCCGCGCTAAATACCACATGAGCAGTACAGGAAGTTCAGAATGTGCCGTATAAAATACTCAATGAAACTGATCAAACCTTATGAAAACGCAGGAAAGCAATGGAAAGGAACACTTCTGGAAGCGAGGACAGTGCGTTTGGATCCGGGATCAATCACATGAATGGGGGTCCCAACCAAAATGATGCTGGCAATGGAGCCAACATCGGTCCGAATGCGACAGCATTTCCGACCGCACCATTGTCTGCAGAAGATTGCATGCGAGGCATGTATGCCCTTCATCAGCAGCTTGGACAGGCTTTGGAGCAGGCTTTGCGCAGAGAGCAGAAAGCTGACCCGAGTGTTTATCACTTTCGCGGGATGAACCCGAAGACTTTCGCTGGGACCGAGAATCATCTCCAAGCGGAAGAATGGCTCAAGAGAATCACTGATGATCTGAGAGCATCTCAGATTCGAGAAGAAGCATGGGTGTCTACCGCTAAAAGGCAACTAACTGATGGTGCTCGAGACTGGTGGCAGGCGGTTGAAGACCGCTTGGGATTGCCTATTTCATGGGATGTCTTCACCAAAACATTCAATGCTCAGTATTTTCCCCCACAGGCAAAGATCCTGATGAGGAAGAAGTTCATTAACCTATAGCAGGGTTCGATGACCGTGGATCAGTATGACGCTGAGTTCTCCAGGCTCAGTAGGTTTGCCCCGGAGATGGTTGAAGATCCATTGACTCGAGCCCAACAGTTCCAGCAGGGGCTCAACATTGAAATTCGGAGGATGATGGTCGGTGCTAGTCTGACCACACATGCTGAAGTTTTAGCCATTGCTCGGAACCATGAGATGGTTGAATTAGAAGCAAAGTAAGAGCAAAGGCTGATAGCACCTGCAAGGCCCCCACCAACCCAAGCTGGGCCAAGCAGACGGCCACAGATACACCGCCCTATTCAGCAGGTTCAGTTTAAAAAGCCAGGGCAACAGCAGCAGGCACTCCCGGTCTGCCACTTTTACGGAAAATCTGGACACTTCAAATCTGAGTGTCGAGGATTTTTAGGCATTTGTTTGGTTTGTGGAGACCCTGGACACGTGGCTAGGAATTGCCCACATCATAAACCACGTGCTCCAGCTCCGGTTCCAGTTCCAGCTCCAGCTCCTCATGCTGACCCGACTGGGAATGCCCCACAGCGTCCACCTCTACCTCCACAGCAGAGGGTGTTCCAGCAGGCGAGGCAGCAGCCACCACCGAGACGCCAGGCTTACACCATGACTGTCGAAGAGGCCGAGGCCACCGGTGAAGTGATCACAGGTATATTTCTTGCATAGTTCATAACTCATTTCCTTCATTAGCATTGGTTGCTTAGATTAGTGTTTGAACCTAGGTGTCGTGCTAGTAGCTGGGCAACCTGCCCTCTCCTTGTTCGACTCAGGAGCATCACACTGCTTTCTGGCGAGTCGATTCGTTCGCACCCACACTATTCCTGTCAAACCTTTAGCATCCGGTTGGAACGTCAACACGGGTGGTGGAGTGATAAAGACGACCCGTGGGTATCCACAATGCCCAGTGGTTATTTGTGGGCGAGCGTTATTTGCTGACTTTATGATGATAGACATACCGAACTTTGATGCTGTATTCGGGATGGATTGGTTGGGAATTTTCCATGCCACCATCGACTGTAGTCGAAGGAGGGTAGTCTTCGAGATTCCTGATCATCCATAGTTCGAGTTCAATAGTGGAAGCAGATCGGTAGGCCCAGTGGAGTACAGAGCCAAATCGATCGAAGCAATAGCAGCCGCTATGGAAGCTGAGCCTGAGATACCAGAAGTGGTTCGAGAATTCATGGATGTGTTTCCAGACGACCTTACAGGTTTGCCTCCGGATCGCACTCTCAAATTTGCCATTGAACTAATACCAGGAGCTCAACCAATATCTAAGGGACCATATCGTTTAGCACCATCTGAGCTAGAAGAATTGCGGACCCAACTAGATGAGCTTCTAAAGAAGGGGTGGATACGACCCAGTGTATCTCCCTGGGGATCTCCTATATTGCTGGTGAAGAAGAAAGATGGATCCCTTCGTATGTGCGTTGACTACCGTGAGCTGAACAAAGTCACCGTGAAGAACAAGTACCCTCTACCGCGCATCGACGATCTTTTCGACCAGCTCGGTGGGTCAAGCATCTATTCGAAGCTGGATCTGAGGACGGGATACCATCAAGTGAAGGTGAAAGACGAAGATATTCCCAAGACTGCATTCAGGACCAGATACGGACATTATGAGTACTTAGTAATGCCATTTGGTGTAACCAATGCACCCGTGGTATTTATGAGTCTCATGAACCAAGTATTGTATGAATACTTGGATAAGTTCGTAGTAGTCTACATCGACGACATTCTCATCTACTCGAAGAATGCAGTAGAGCATGCTGAGCATCTCAGGAAGGTTCTCGAGACCCTGAGAAGACACCAGCTTTATGCCAAACTTAGCAAATGCGAGTTCTGGCAGAACAAGGTGGCGTTTCTAGGTCACATAGTGTCCAGAGAAGGGATTGCTGTTGATCCTGAAAAAGTAGCCGCTGTTCAAAACTGGCCAGTCCCCCGAACGGTGACTGAGATTCGAAGTTTCTTGGGACTTGCTGGCTACTACCGGAGGTTTATCAAAGACTTCTCAAAGATCGCAGGAGCCTTGACGCGATTAACAAGAAAGGATGTGGTGTTTGTTTGGTCAAAAGCATGTGAGGATGCTTTCCAGGAGCTGAAGAGGAGGTTGACGACTGTGCCTATTCTGATCATTCCAGACCGATCAGGAGGATTTGAAGTCTTCTGTGATGCATCTGGTAAAGGACTTGGATGCGTGCTACATCAGCACGGTCGAGTCGTAGCCTATGCATCCAGGCAGTTGAAGATCCATGAAAAGAACTACCCCACTCATGATCTTGAGTTGGCGGCAGTAATTTTTGCATTAAAGATTTGGAGGCATTTCCTATTGGGAGAGCATGTGAAGGTGTTCTCGGATCATAAGAGTCTGAAGTATCTCTTCACTCAGAAGGAGCTCAACATGCGTCAGAGACGATGGATAGAGCTCATGGCGGATTATGACATTGACCTTCAGTACCATCCTGGGAAAGTCAATGTCGTACCTGATGCATTGAGTCGTCTACCAGCGGTAATGACCCTTACGACTCAGTGGAGATTGCAACAAGAGATACGAGACATGGGTATAGAAGTGATTCTACCCGGGATGACTGCATCTTTGATGGGCATGCATATCCAGTCGACCTTGGTAGAGAGGATCAAGAATGCTCAGATGGATGATGAGAAGCTGCGGAAGATCAAAGATTTGGTGATAGCAGGCCAGAGGCCAGAGTTTAAGATTCATGCAGATGGATCCTTAAGGTTTGGAGATAGGATCTGTGTATCGTCTGGCGCCATCAGAGAGGAGCTATTGGAGGAAGCTCACAGTTCTCCATACTCCATACACCCTGGAGGTACCAAGATGTACCAGGATCTGCGACAGCATTACTGGTGGCATGGCATGAAGAGAAGCGTCGCTCGGAGCGTAGCAAAGTGTATTGTGTGCCAACAGGTGAAGGCTGAACACCAGAGGACTGCTGGCTTGTTACAGCCATTGCCCATTCCGGAGTGGAAATGGCAGCACATCACAATGGACTTCGTGACTGGACTACCCAAGAGTACAAAGCAGAATGACGCTATCTAGGTGATCGTAGACCGATTGACCAAGACAGCGCACTTCATTCCTTTCCGAGTGGGCCAGTCTACAGAAGTTTTGGCCAAGAAGTACATGAATGAGATTGTGAAGCTGCATGTGGTTCCTATCAGCATTGTCTCAGACAGAGACACCAGATTCACTTCTCATTTCTGGAGGATCCTACAGGAAAGCTTGGGGACTCACTTGAGTTTTAGTACGGCTTACCATCCGCAGACAGATGGCCAGTCAGAGCGTACTATTCAGATACTTGAAGACATGTTGCGTGCATGTATGCTGGACTTCAAAGGATCATGGGAAGACCATCTCCATTTGGTGGAATTTGCATACAACAACAGCTATCAGTCTAGCATCGGTATGGCGCCTTTTGCGGCACTGTATGGGAGGAAGTGCCGATCCCCCTTTAGCTGGGATGATGTAGGAGATCAAGAGTTGGTTGGTCCTGAGATAATCACAGAAGCCGTGGATGTGGTTCGAACCATCAGAGAGAAGCTGCAATTGGCTCAGGATAGGTACAAGCATTGGACGGATGCGAAACGTCGACATCTAGAGTTTCAGCCCGGAGATCATGTTTTTCTGAAGATCTCGCCTAACCGAGGGATGATTTGTTTTGGGCGGAGAGGAAAGCTTAGCCCTCGATTCATTGGACCTTTCGATATTTTGGAGCGAGTAGGAGAAGTGGCCTACAAGCTTGCATTGCCCCCTGCCTTAGAGGGAGTGCACAATGTGTTTCACATCTCGCAGCTGCGTCGCTATGTGAGCGACCCTAGTCATGTCGTGGACTACTCGGAGATCGCAGTTCGTCCGGACTTGACATACGAGCAGCAACCAGTGGAGATCTTAGATTGACGTCAGAAGGTTTTCAGGAACCGGACTATTGATCTAGTCAGAGTGATGTGGCATCACGACTCACCTGGTGAATCTACCTGGGAGCGAGAGGACGAGATGCGAGAACGGTACCCCTATCTTTTCCATGCCCTGTAGAGAATTCCGAGGACGGAATTATTCTAAGGAGGGTAGGATGTAACGGCCGGTATTTTCAGGTATGTTTAATTACATATGTGCTAGTATTTTACTTCCGATTGTCCGAGTGTTTTTATCCGTAGAGTCGACGCGAGCGCGTCTAACTTTTTTTTACCGTAGTTTAATAGTTACTGTGGTTATTTTAATTTACTGATTACCATTTTACTAATTACCAATCATTTACCATTAAATACTTTAGGTAATTAATTAGTTAAAATTTCCCCCCAACGTTTTTCTCATTTCAAGCCAGATACATTCCCTAAAAACTTTAGTCAAAACCCCTACCAAACCTCATTAAATTTAAATCTTGACTAATCCTTCCCGATTAATGAATCTTGTCCCCTGCCCCTTCCTACTTCAAGGATCAACCCTGCAACGTTTATCAGTCACCACCTCCACCTCCATACACGACGATTAGCCACCAAACCCTTCACCTTCATCATTCCCAAACAAATCAGAAACAGAAATCAAAATCCCCACTTCATCAATCCATCACCCCAACATCGATTCCCCAAATTGAGAATTCAGAAAGCAAATTGTAAAAGGGAAACAGAAATCAAAACCCAATTTTCAGATCTACAAAAATTCAACAAACCCCTTCAGATCATCTCCTCCTTTCCCCCTCTTCTCCACGCAGCAAGGCCGAGCCCTCCCTCGCGCCGCCAGATCCCGACCCCGCGCCGCCCTAGCCGCCCAGGCCGGCCGCCCCCGCCCCCGCACCGCCGGACTCCCCGCGCGCAGCCGCCCCAGGCCGGCCGCCCCCGCCTCGCGCCGTCGATCTGCCCTAGGCGTCGCCTCGTCGCCCCAGGCCGGACCCCCCTCGTGCCGCTCGCTCCTTTCTGCTGCAAATGAAGGTAAAAAAAAAGAGAAACGAGAAAGAACGAGAGAAACAGAGAGAATGAGGGAGAGGGTAAGGTAATAAAGAGTTTTTTTAATAACTTAAATATATAAATGTAAGTTATATGTTATATATTATTAAGTGTTAGTTGTAGATTATTAATTTAAATTATTTTAAAAGTAACAGTAAACTAATTTAGTTATTAATTAGGTATAAGTTTTTGAACCTAAGTTAAATTTTATATTAAATTAGTTTATAAAGATAAGTTAACATCACTTAATAAATAAGTTGAATATTTTATTATAAGTTTTATTAACAGTTTCGTGTAACTAACTCGTTCGTAACACGTGTGAACCAGGTACCCATACCGCTAGTCAAAACGCGCCTTCCACTACCAGGCGAACCGGTAACTCATCGTACCCTAGCTATGAGGTTTAAAAGCAATATTGATGCATGCCAAAATTAGTTTTTTTTATTGACAAAGTGTTTCACTTGAACAGTTAGCTAAACTTGATAAGTTGCACCGTACTGTAAATTGAATTGGACTCTGTGACTTGCTTAACTGTTAACCGGAAGATGTGATTGGAAAAGTAAGAATGGTGATTGGCTCGTAAATTGTAAGTACGGTAACCTGCACACACACACACTGGGTTTTTGGGGTAACTTATAATGGCGAGGGTACGGGAGCGACTAGTCCAGACTTTGTTGTCACCGTGCGGGTTTTAGCAACCTATAACAGTGCCGGTGACAACCATCACAGATCACAGGTCACAGATTACTGCACAGTACTCAGAGAATTGGTTCGCCCGGGTAGCACCCGCGGCAAGAGTTGGCCTCTTGGTTGCTTATTGTACCCCGCATTATAAGTCACGTAGGCTCCGGCACAACTAAAACTCTCGTAACTGGTCATTTTAAATATTGTTATTGCTGATAGAAGTAGACAGTTATGTTACTTTTCTGCTCTATTGCTCGCACTTTACTTTTTAGTTTGCCATGTTAGTTTTGCCATGCTCATTTATTGTTTTAAATAACATGCTAAAGATACTTTGAGTTACGTCTGATCCTGGCGACCCTTCTTTTTGTGGTGGTCTCGCCAGATACAGCACAGGTTGAAGAAGTTGCACCAGGGACTGCAGACGCTGAGTTTGCTATAGAATTTGACCAGGAGGACGCTGGTTACTAAGTGTGAGTGTGAGTGTGTTTGTTTTTATTATATGTATCAGAGTGGCTTGCTTGGTGTGTATTTGTATTCTCGAGTTGTATTTCTTTTCATGTACGCTGCTGGTTTGTAATAAGGTTTCACCACTTTCATGTATGAGTATTTTGGCACATTTCTGCAACAGAGCCTGTATTGATCTCATCGGTGCCTAGCAGGACTTGTGCATTTCCAAACAGTAACGGGCCCCGAAAGCGGGTCGTTACACAACCAGGTGAACAAGTTTTTTTGAAGATCTCGGCTACTCGAGGACTGATCCGTTTTGGCAGACCAGGAAAGCTGAGTACGAGGTACATCGGACCGTTTGAAATTTTAGCTCGGGTTCACGAGGTGGCTTACAGGCTTGCATTGCCAACATCTCTTGAGGTAGTACACAACGTGTTTAACGTATCACAACTCAGTAGATGTATCGAGGATCCTAGTCATGTCGTCGACTTCTCGGAGATCGAAGTACGACCGGACTTGACTTACAATCAGCAACCAGTGGCTATTTAGACAGAATATGTTAAGGAAGAAGTTCATCAATCTTGTAAGGGTAATGTGGCACTGAGAGTCATCAGGAGAATCTATCTAGGAACTCGAGGATGAGATGAGAGAAAAATATCCTCACATGTTTGTGTAATAATATGATTTTGTTATAAGACTATGTAAGATGATATGATGTATAGAATGACTCCTCCCCGTGTATTTTGAAATTCCGAGGACCGAATTTGTTTTAAGGGGGATAGAATGCAATGACCCCAAAAGTTATATATGTATGTTAATACGTTTTCTTGGACGTATAAAAATGCATATAAAAATTTGAGAGGCCTTGTATAATTTTCTTGAATTTTGTGATATTAAAATTATTTTTACTAAATTTGATAACATCTTTTAGAATTATTAATTGAATTATACAGAAATAAATACTTGTATTGATGTATACAAGGTAAATTGGAAGTATTTCTATTTTAAAAAATAAAATCTTAAATACTCATGTTAAGCCACCTCCACCTTGATGTTGCTTAACCATGTTAATCCCCACCTACCCCCTAGTTAGGTGTCATAATGGGAGGAATTTAAGGATGATGAGGTGGATTAAGGGTAGAATAAAGGTTTTTGGGGGGGAAATCATAAGAAAAAGAAATAAAAATAGGAAAGAAAGCAAACAATCTCTCTCTAACGCACAGAGCGCCCAAGTTTTCCCTTGCTTCCGTTCACCTTCAAACCAAAACCAAGACCTTAAGCTCGAAACCCTAACCCTATTCAAATCCTTGGAGGAGGAGAAGATGGAGCTAGAGTCAAAGGGTCTTCCAGGACTAAGAAGGGCCCCAGATTCTGTGGTGGACTGTGTAAGGTAGAATCCTAAACAAGCTAGTTAGGGTTTAGCTTAATCGCATTTTAGTTTTTCGTCGTTGCTAAATTCGACACCATAAATCATACGACCGTATGGCCTACCCCGTACGACTGTATGGTCGTTATTTTGATCAATAGAGGAGTCGTGCGGTCATGACACGACCGTATTTAAGTTTTTAGTCCTTGCGGCAATATGGATCTCACCATACAGCCGTGTGAGTTTTTAGTATCATCGCGGCATTGTCGTTGAGTAATTTAATCCATACAGCCGTATGGAACTTTCCATACGGCCGTGTGGCCTACTGTCCATACGACCGTGTGTATTCCTTCAGCCAACTAAAATCCATATGGCTGTATGGATTTCACCATACGTCCGTGTGGATTTTCTAGCATCCCTTATTAAATCCATACGGCCGTATGGATTTCACCATACGTCCGTGTGGATGACAATTGAAACTGTTTGCTTCAAATTTGACAGGATACCAATGCTTATATTAGATCTTTGTGTGAGAGGGGGGCTCTTTGGTGCTAGCTTGGGTTAATGATTCAAAATATATGACAGTCACCTTAATTAGGGAATTAATGGAGTTAAGACTCAACTGAAGATAACCTAGGATTATTAAACAAAAAGGGGTGGACCATTCCAGCATGCTAAATTATGGACTTCCCAGTCCATGAGTGTAATTACATATGGTTAGCATGTGTTACCTGTTGTTGAACACTTAGTACTTATGCTATTACATTACCCATCCTTCCTAATTCCTGGCAAATATTGAGTTGAATATGTGATTTGCTGACACACTTCATGCCCATACGATTGTCAAGTAACTGAGTTATCAATATTGCTAATGTACAGTACTAAAAGTTGCTCCTTGCATGTCCTTACTTGATAGTTATGAATCAGTTCACGTGATATGTTAGAACATTAATTGTGACCATATTGCATGTTATATCTATTAAAGAATCACATGCTATTGTATTTTGCAAGTATGTTAATGTCATGCAAGTTTCCAAAAGAAGTTAGAGAAGAAAAATGAGTAAATGAAAGTATGGATGATGATGAATATGAGTATGATGTACCAAAGTGAAAAAGTTATGACATAACTGAAATCAGAGTGAGATGAGAATATATGTCTGGAGTCTTCAATCCATCCTAAAATGGGTGAAGCTCCAGATACGGGTTAGGGGAAAACGTGTAATTAGTAGACTTTTAAGGAGTGAACACTTTGATGATTTCTCGCCCACACTCTCGGCAGCCGACAGGGGGAGTAGGCAGTGTTAGAGTGGCCGGTGGTGTACTCGTGATGCACCATGACGGTAAATGACGGTAAATAAGTACTCCTTAAGAGTGTCCTACTAATTACACGGATTCCCAAACATGTGAACTAATAATCTGTTACACTTGATGTTAATTTACAAATGTTGCCATTATGTTGACATGCCCCTCAATTTCTTTTCAATACTTGTATGCTTTGATATGAACATTATGTATGCTCTGTTGACCTCTTACCTTTAGACCACCCTTAGATAGGTAGTCCGGTTTAAACTGGGTCCTACCTAGCTTGGTTAGGATTTCCTATTAGGGCACGCATTGCCGTGTCCCATTTACATTTTCAGGTCCTGACGTAGTGACACCAGAGCCAGTACGTGAGCAGCCGTCCTCACCTCAGGTACAGTTGGATGCTACAGACGGAGGCTTTGTCCATCTGGACTTCCTTGGATTAGATTAGGGAGTGCGTTGTACTGGTGTGGACACCTTTTGGTTTTTCTTTAAGGTGTGTTTCCTTTTTGTCTTTCTTCCTTTTTGTTATACTTTTGATATCTTTTGGTATTTGTACAGAGGTGTATGATGTATCTTGTATAATGATGTTCCGTACAGTTTACTTTTAAGCACTTGCGGTTTTAAATTTTGTCGGAGCATTATATTTCTTACTGTTGTACTTTTCTAGTGTATCGCATTGGCCTGCACATACAATTTTATTACTCAACTACAACTAAAGCCTTACAGTATTTGGACGTTATGGGCTCGAAGCCAAGTGTCTGAATACTACGGCGGCCTATGTCACGGTCGCTTTTCGGCCATATGTTTTCGTGTGCGTACTTCTTGTTTGTACACGTATTTATTGTGACCTCTTCTTGTATCCCAAACTTGCGATGTTATATATCGTTGTGACCCTCGGAAAGAGTACTTATTTTTGGAATTTTTTGTGAATGTCATTTCACGTGTCGTTCTACCACAAAACAACTTTGTATGAAGGGGTGTCGTAACTTTAGACTTCGACATTTGACCTTTTTATTTTTAGTTCTATTTTCTGTTACCCTAGCACGTGACCGACCATCTTAGTCTTGACCATCTCGTCGACACGGTTGTCCCGATATTTTTCTCATAATTATCGGACACCATTAGACCGACCTATCACACTAATTACATTCAACATATAATTAGCCTAATTAATTCGAATTTCAAATATCTTAATCAAATCTTAATCAAATCTCTTAGGATTTCATATGTATCATGATTTATATTTCCTAGCTAATTGCACCCTATATCTACCCTCCCCCTCTCACACACTCTCTCTCCAATCATCTAAACTCTACCCCATTTCTATCCCCAAATAGCAACCCTTCTTTGTTATAACTGAACCCATCAAACCCTAGGGTTTGCTCACGCAAACAGCCGGCCATCACACCCAGCCGTCATCCTCTTGCCCCTAGCCGTCGGCCACCCACTCTCCCCCTTGCTTTGGCCAACCACCACCACGCGCACCCTCCTCCTCCTCCATAAACCGCATACAACTCTCCCCCATCCTCAAAATATAAACTGTCGATCCCCTCCTAGAAAACTCACGCACGGCAGCTTCCCCCTTGTCGCACCACCTGTCCGCGCAACCAACAGCAGGCCGAGATCTCCCTTGCTCGCTGTCGTTCGCGTGTCGTGCTACCGTTGTCTCTAGTTGTCGCCGCCTTCGCCGTTGATCACCGTACTTTGCACGCTTTCGGGATCCAACCCCTGACGTCACTACCCGATGTTAGTGTAGCTCTCGCGTCGTGTTGAGGTAATCCTGAACCGTAGGAAACCCAAACACCGCATGTTTAATCAAGATAAAATCCGTAAATTTTATTGTGTTGGTAAAATCACTAATTGAAGATAATTGAATACTGGACTGTAGGATTGGTGATTGGTGATTGAGCACATAGGAAGAATTCTGGACTGTTGAACTGAGGATTCGGACGATTATTTTTAGGCAAGTAAAACTAGGCAGTGAAATGATAGTCACCTAGATGCCCATACTTGATCTAGCTTAACAACGAAGTTAGATTCGACACCATATTTGATCTAACTTGACAACGAAGCTAGATCCGACACCCTTGCCATGCTATGATTCATGCATATCACATGTCACGTTTATTTTGATATAACTGTACGCAATTCAATATCTGCTATCATGTTGCATATCATGTCATGTCATGCATTGAACGTTTGGTCGTGATTGTGTAGCACACGCTACTATTGAAATGTAAGCTTCGACAAGTAGGATTTTGACTCCTACACCATGAATGAGGCTAGGTGCACCCCTATGCCAACTCAAGAACACTTCCTGGCTCGTGATCCAGAAGATGGGCATCAGCCCATACACACGTGGAGGGGTAGGGTTAAGCGATCACTCAGCGAAGAAGTGTGCCCATACAGCAACTTCAGCTGAAAGGCGTAAACCCTGTGCACATCGTGAATACAAGTTAATCGTGAAATTGTGAATATTGTTTAGTAGCTCTTGCTACGACGTGTCATGTATTGCAAATATCATGTTCATTATAACTGATGCATTCATTAAAATATCCTGCCATGTCATCATCATTATTTTAGAACTGCTAGTTGTACTCTTTTGCTTTTATGATTCCTTGCACAAAAGTCTCCCTTCCCTTTTTGGAGATTTTTGCTGACATGTGCCCTTCTCTTTGGGTGTCACATTTTAGGTTTTGAGTCTGAGGTCGTTACTGAGGACGACCAGTTCGCTAACGTCGAGCCTGAGGACTTTGCTGACGTCCAGTTCGAGGACACCGGAGACCAGTCTTAGTCTCAGCAGGAGGCTTTCGTAGTAGCTGTTTACTTTTCTAGTTGTTGCAGTTAGACTCTTCAGTGTGTAGCACCTTATGTTGTTTTTGTTTCAGCCATGATTGGGCCTTCTTTTAGACTCTTGTATTTCCTTTTATGACTATCTCAGGATGTTTTGAATTTAATTTGGATGTTGTTGGATGTTGGTTAAGCTTTAACTGCTTTTGATTATTATTGTTGTTGTTGTTTCTTTTGCAATGCAAGAATCTCCGAATGGATGAACACACAGACATTTATCAGACTGAAGCTTCACAGCTTCAAGTCTGAGCAGACCTCTTCACGTGTCGCCTTCCATACTTGAGAAGCGGGGCGTAACATGTTTTTGTGGTGGGCCATGCAGGTCGTTACACTTGCGAAATATCAAAACAATAATAATAATAAAACATCCATTAAAATGTTTGAAACATTCGAGTCATAAAATTTGAGTCTAATCTGAACGTTTTCTTTGTCTTAGATGGCTGGGAGACGTATTACCCGAGCTGGTAGTGGACCAGGAGTTGGTGATGGAGCTGATGGAGAAGGTTGATGCAGCAAATGATGTGAGTATAGTAGGGCATGCTTCAGAATGCCCCTCGCTTCGAGCCTGGAGCGAAGAAGTTTCGGGAGCTGGTCCCGACATGCTTCACTGGATCAGAAGGACCTTTTGTAAGGGACCCCGCAGGGCTACACAAACTCTAGAGGGGGGGTGAATAGAGTAATGGCAAGCAAAGTGCTTAATTAAAAGTTACTAAAATTAAAGCATAAATAAGCAGCGGAAATTAACAGAGTGCTCAACCACAACAACCGCAAACACAAGGATTTTACCCTGGTTCCCCAAAACTTGGGTACGTCCAGCCACACCAGTATTCACTATATTCCCACACAGAGAAGTGAATACAATCTCACACAGAGTTACCTCACACAGAGGATTTAGGATTCCCACAAAGAGATATCCTTACTCTCACACAGAGAGACCTCACACAGAGGATTTGCTCTTTCACACAGAAAGAACCAAACTCTCACAAAGAGAGTAACTCCCACAAAGAGAGTAACTAATTCCCACACAGAGAATTAGGGTTACGAAACAAACTTACATATGCCTTGATATGATCTTACCAATGTGAAGAAGAAGGCATGCAAGTGAATGACCAAGTGCTTGAGATTAGCTTTGCTTGCACTTGACGATCGTTCTCTCTTCTAGGAATGAATCTTAACACTTCTCACTTGAGTGTATGAAATGAAGAGAAGAAAGATGTTCTCCAAGAAAGGAATAAGAATTAGATCCCTTGAAGAATTTCCCTAGGAGCTAGCTTCAATGCATGAAGAGAAATATGCTCATGAGAGGGAAATGTGAGAGATTAGGAGTGACTATTGATTCTCTAAGATATTCAATAATAACCAAGAGTTATAAAAGAACTGAGCCAACTCCAATATATAGGAAGCCCAAAGGAACCCATAAAACCAGCCAAAAACCCAAAGGGAAGAAATCTACAACGGCTAGATTTTGGCAGTTTATGGCACAGACAATCGACTGATGAACAAAAGATAGTCGACTGTTCAATGGCTAGAAAAATCCCAACAGCTATAATCTGAGCCAGGACAGTCAACTGTAGAAGACTACACAGGCGACTGTAAAACAGACAGTCGACTGTATATCCTTCATCAGGCGACTGCTGCAGGGATGGACAAGAAACAGAGAGATGCAACTTACTCCCAGTATGCATACATGCGACTGATGACCAAAGTACAGTCGACTATAAAATAGACAGACGACTGTATATCCTTCATCAGTCGACTGCTGCAGAGGATGGAAGTAAAACAGCGAGAGATGCATATTTCGCACTTACGCCTTTCAGACGATCGATGGCCATTTCACAGGCGACTGTAAATATACAGACGAATGTAAAAACATCATCAGGCGACTGTCTTGCACAATGGGATGAAGCCCAGAAAATGCAAGAAGCGCACAGTCGACTGTCGACCAATTCACAGGTGACTGTAAGAATACAGGGGACTGTAAATTGAACATCAGTCGACTGATGCGAAAAGCTCAAGATGAGTCAATTGAAATGTTGACTTGAGCTATGCATCACAGTCGACTGTAGAAGGCTCGACAGGCGACTGGAATCATCCAGTCGACTGTAAAACCTTCAGCAGGCGACATCAGGAGAGCCAGAGACTCCAATTGAGTCTGTGGGCAAGATGAACCTACTGGGTTGGATTCTATGTCACGACCCGCTTCCCTAAAATGGAGGCGAGACGTGAAAAGGTCCGCACGAGAGTGGAGCTGTGAAGCCCCAAACCCGATAAGCGTCAATAAAACATAAGCAGGTCCCTGTAACCACAACGGAGCAACAATAATAATAAAAGGAGAGACAGAAATAAAATTCTCATATCTCATAAATTGTCCAACATGAAAATAAGTCCAACATCCAGAAAAGCCACCAGGCTAAAAGAAAGAGTCTAAAGGCCCAGAACAAGGCCAACAAAAGCAACGACATAACAAAGTATAGGTGCTACGCACCGATAACAAAACAACTGTCTAAACAAAAGTAAAACACAACGAAGACACTAGGACTGGTCCCCAGTGTCCACGTACTCCCCGTCAAACACAAGCTCGGGCTCGGCGTCAGCAAACACCTCGTCCTCAACAAGGTACTCAGGCTCAGGATCTAACATGTGTCACCTAAAAGAGTAAAGGGGCACATGTCAGCAAGTCTAAAAGACTTGGGCAAGGAAACTGAAAGTAAGGCAACTAGCAACCTAGTAGTTATAGTATGCATGACATGGCAGTTATAACATGAGTGCACAATCAAGACATGGCAAGACAATTTGTACAAGAGAACAATCATCGGGACAAGACAAGAGTAGCCAAGCTACTATCAATCTCAATCAATTCACTATTCACGTTGTTTGTAGATGTTTACGCCTTACAGCTGAATGGTTTTACATTCACGCTGATTGGCCGCTTAACACTACCCCAAACCCAGAGTTTACGCCTTACCACTGCAGTTGCTGATCGGGCAGATTCCCAGTTGATTGGCCGCTTAACTCTTACCCCCAATACCCACACGTAATGGAGCCAGGGTCCCCGCACATGAGCTCAGCAAGTGAGCCGGGGTTGCCCCGCACATGAGCTCGCATTCTTAAACATTTGGCGTAGGGGTGCACCTAGCCGGAAACAAGCAATTCGGGCATTGGCTATCAACCAACACATGGCCCACTTCTGGAACACGAGCCAGGAACACAAGCATTCGTAGCGAAGCTACGCAATCACAGAAGCACTTAAAGAATGCAATGACATGACAATTAATTCGCGTACCGTTAATGGAAAGTAAACATGACATGGTAATTGTGGAACATGATATATGTCGGAACTAGCTTCGTTGTCAAGCTAGTTCCCCAATTTGCGCCTAGGCGAGTATCATTTCGTCGCCTAGCCTCTTTTACGCCTACAACAAGCAAATGGCCTAAAACATGGCCTAAACCCTAAGTGGCAAGTTTCACTTGCCTAGCACCGGGGACGACGATCACGAAGGTTCGTCTCGCGGATGCTAATCTACGGGGGAAATTGCTGTTATGGGGAAACAATCATCAAACAACATGAAATTTCATTAGGGTTTCATAAAAAGACAAATAGGTTATGAAAACATCGAGAGATCGATTTCTTACCGAGAGGAAGCGGAAGAAACACTCCGGAGAACCCTAGGACCAGATCTGGAAACAAATGGAGAAGTTTGGAGAGTTAGGGTTTTGGGGGGATTTTGGGGATTTGGCGGAGATTTGGGGAAAATGAGATGTAGATAGAGTTGATGGAGGGTTTAGATGATGAATCTAGAGCTTGGGATGAAGGAATAGGGCTTGGAGGAAGATGGGGGCTCAATGGGGGAGATTTTAGGGTTTTGGGTCGAGTGGAGGAAGAAGAAAACGTTTGGGAGGGGTAAAAATAGGTTGGGCTGGCGGCTGCCCAGAAATTAGGGTTTTAACACAGATTAGTCGGTCAAAGAGCAACCACTGACCGACTAGTTTGGCAACTAGTCGGTCGGTCGACCAACGCAGACCGACTAAGTGTAAACAGTAACTTCTGAACGAAAACAAGATTTAGATTTAGTCGGTCCATGAACAAATACTGACCGACTAGTTTAACATCTAGTCGGTCGATGAACGTTCTTAGACCGACTAAGAGTGAACAGTATTGATACTAAAATTAAGTTGAAGAGTTAGTCGGTTAAAGAAGCATTGCTGACCGACTAGTTTGCAACCTAGTCAGTCAACCAACCTTCTTAGACCGACTAACGATAAACAGTAACTCCTGAATAATTTAGAGAGCCAACTAGTCGGTTCAAGAAGGATTGTCGACCGACTGGATCGTCATCAGTCGGTCGGTGCCCCTTCTTACACCGGCTAATAAGCACCAAAAGTTCCGATACGGAGCGCGGGGCCCCGGGATCGATTCCTAAGACTCCTAGGCTTGATCTAATAGTAAGATACGACCGTTGTGAAGTCCGTCACGAATGACATACTTCGAAATCGACAATCCTAAGGAAGAAACGAGAAAATACGACGAATCGATCGAAAATGAAAGCTACGGAGACGAAAACCACACATGAGGAGAAAATCCTCCAAAACATATATTATATTATAATAAATCCAGATACATGAAAAGCATTCGTTACATCCTCCCCAACTTAAGAAAAATTCCGTCCTCGGAATTTCCAAACACTCACGAGTCCGGAAACAAAAGTGGGAAACGCTCTCGCATCTCATCCTCATTCTCCCAAGTAGACTCTCCAGGTGAGTCGTGTCGCCACATCACCCTCACAAGATTGACAATCTTGTTCCGAAGCGACTTCTGACGCCTGTCCAGAATCTGCACTGTATGCTGGTCATACGTCATATCGGGGCGAACGGTAATCTCCGAGAAATCCACAGAATGAGATGGATCGCTAATGTATCGACGAAGCTGCGACACATGGAAAACATTGTGAACTCCTTCCAAAGATGGCGGCAAGGCCAAGCGATACGCTACCTCGCCAACCCTCTCCAAAATGTCAAACGGTCCAATGTATCGCGGGCTCAACTTCCCTCGCTTCCCAAAACGAATCACACCACGATTCGGGGAAATCTTCAAGAATACATGGTCGCCCGGCTGAAACTCCAAAGGACGACGTTTAGCATCCGCCCAATGCTTAAAACGGTCCTGAGCAATTCTCAACCTCTCCCGAATATTCCTGACGATATCCACGGCCTCCACGATCATCTCAGGTCCCAACAACTCCCGATCACCAACGTCATCCCAACTCAATGGCGATCGACATTTCCTCCCATAAAGAGCGGCGAAAGGCGTCATGCCAATACTCGACTGGAAGCTGTTGTTGTAAGAGAACTCCACCAAATACAGATGGTCCTCCCACGAACCCTTGAAATCCAACATGCACGCCCTCAGCATGTCTTCCAAAATCTGAATCGTCCTCTCGGACTGGCCATCCGTCTGCGGATGGTACGCCGTGCTGAAACTCAGACGCGTACCCAAACTCTTCTGCAAACTCTGTCAGAATTGAGATGTGAACCTCGTGTCTCTGTCCGACACGATACTCACGGGGACTCCATGAAGTCGCACGACCTCCTGCACGATTCACGTTACATCACTATCCAAACTAGGAAAAGGAAATAAAAACGGAGGGTAAAAGAATTTACCTCCATATATCTCCTCGCTAGCGCCTCAGTGGACGGTCCCACTCGGAACGGAATAAAGTGTGCGGATTTGGTCAATCGATCTACGATCACCCAAATCGTGTCATTCTGCTTCGGACTCCGAGGTAGTCCAGTCACGAAATCCATAGTGATGTGTTTCCATTTCCACTCTGGAATCGGAAGCGGTTGTAGCAACCCGGCCATACGCTGATGCTCCGCCTTCACCTGCTGGCAAACCAAGCACTTGGCTACACTCCGAGCCACACTCCTCTTCATACCATGCCACCAATAATTCAGACGAAGATCCTGGTACATCTTGGTGCCATCAGGATGCACAGAATACGGCGAACTGTGTGCCTCCACCATCAACTCCTCCCTGATATCCCTAGCTGGCACACACAACCTGGCTCCAAACCTCAGCGAGCCATCCTCATGAATCAAAAAGTCAGTCCGCAGACCGGCTTCCACCTGCTCCCGAATCTTCACCAGCTTCGGATCCTCAGCCTGGCCAGCCTTAATCCGATCCACGATCGTCGACTGTACCTGCATGTACATCAACGATGAATCCTCCCTAGGAAGAACAATCTCCACGCCAGACTCGCAAAAATCCTGCTGCAATCTCCACTGCGAGGTCAAAATCATCACCGCTGGAAGCCTACTCAAAGCATCTGGAACCACATTCACCTTACCAGGGTGAAACTGCAAATCAATCTCATAATCTGCCATAAGCTCCAACCATCGACGCTGTCGCATGTTGAGCTCCTTCTGAGTGAAAATATACTTCAAGCTTTTGTGATCGGTGAAAATCTTCACTTTCTCACTCAGCAAGAAGTGCCTCCAAATCTTAAGAGCAAACACAACGGCAGCCAACTCCAAATCATGCGTCGGGTAATTCTTCTCATGAACCTTAAGCTGTCGAGACGCATACGCCACAACATGCCTATGCTGATGCAACACACAACCGAGACCCTTGCCAGAAGCATCGCAAAAGATCTCAAATCCACCGCTGCGATCAGGCATAACAAGAATAGGGGCAGTCGTCAACCTCTCCTTCAGAATACCAAAAGCACTCACACAATCTGTCACGACCCGCTTCCCTAAAATGGAGGCGAGACGTGAAAAGGTCCGCACGAGAGTGAAGCTGTGAAACCCCAAACCTGATAAGCGTAAATAAAACATAAGCAGGTCCCTGTAACCACAACGGAACAACAATAATAATACAATGAGAGACTGAAATAAAATCTCACATCTCAAATATTGTCCAACATGAGAATAAGTCCAACATCCAGAAAAGCCACCAGGCTAAAAGAAAAGAGTCTAAAGGCCCAGAACAAGGCCAACCAAATCAACGACATAACAAAGTATAGGTGCTACGCACCGATAACAAAAGAACTGTCTAAACAAAAGTAAAACACAACGAAGACACTGGGACTGGTCCCCAGTGTCCACGTACTCCCCGTCAAACACAAGCTCGGGCTCGGCGTCAGCAAACACCTCGTCCTCAACAAGGTGCTCAGGCTCAGGATCTAACATGTGTCACCCAAAAGAGTAAAGGGGCACATGTCAGCAAGTCTAAAAGACTTGGGCAAGGAAACTGAAAGTAAGGCAACTAGCAACCTAGCAGTTATAGTATGCATGACATGGCAGTTATAACATGAGTGCACAATCAAGACATGGCAAGACAATTTGTACAAGAGAACAATCATCGGGACAAGACAAGAGTAGCCAAGCTACTATCAATCTCAATCAATTCACTATTCACGTTGTTTGTAGATGTTTACGCCTTACAGCTGAATGGTTTCACATTCGCTGATTGGCCGCTTAACAACTACCCCAAAACCCAGAGTTTACGCCTTACCACTGCAGTTGCTGATCGGGCAGACTCCCAGTTGATTGGTCGCTTAACTCTTACCCCCAATACCCACACGTAATGGAGCCAAGGTCCCCACATAATAAGCTCAGCTAGTGAGCCTGGGGTTGCCCCGCACATGAGCTCGCATTCTTAAACATTTGGCGTAGGGGTGCACCTAGCCGGAAACAAGCAATTCGGGCATTGGCTATCAACCAACACATGGCCCGCTTCTGGAACACGAGCCAGGAACACAAGCATTCGTAGCAAAGCTACGCAATCACAAAAGCACTTAAAGAATGCAATGACATGACAATTAATTCGCGTACCGTTAATGGAAAGTAAACATGACATGGAAATTGTGCAACATGCTATATGTGTCGGAACTAGCTTCGTTGTCAAGCTAGCTCCCCAATTTGCGCCTAGGCGAGTATCATTTCGTCGCCTAGCCTCTTTTACGCCTACAACAAGCAAATGGCCTAAAACATGGCCTAAACCCTAAGTGGCAAGTTTCACTTGCCTAGCACCGGGGATGACGACCACTCCGTCACACGGATGCTAATCTACGGGGAAATCGCTGTTATGGGAGAACAATCATCAAACAACATGAAATTTTATTAGGGTTTCATAAAAATACCAATAGGCTATGAAAACATAGAGGAATAGATTTCTTACCGAGAGGAAGCGGAAGAAACACTCCGGAGAACCCTAGGATCAGATCTGGAAAAGATTGGAGAAGTTTGGAGAAACTAGGGTTTTGGGGGATTTTGGGGATTTTGGGGATTTGATGGAAATTTGGGGAAGATGAGAGGTGGAATGAGTGGATGGATGGTTTGGATGATGGATTTAGGGCTTGGAATGAAGGATTAAAGCTTGGAGGAAGATGGGGGCTCAATGGGGGAGATTTTAGGGTTTAGGGTCGAGTGGAGGAAGATGAAATTGTTTGGGATGGGTTTAAATCGGAAGGGCTGGCGGCTGCCCAGAAATTAGGGTTTTAACACTGGTTAGTCGGTCAAAGAGCAACCACTGACCGACTAGTTTGGCAACTAGTCGGTCGGTCGACCAACGCAGACCGACTAAGTGTAAACAGTAACTCCTGAACGAAAATAAGATTTAGAATTAGTCGGTCCATGAACACATACTGACCGACTAGTTTAGCATCTAGTCGGTCGATGAACGTTCTTAGACCGTCTAAGAGTGAACAGTATTGATACTAAAATTTAGATGATGAGTTAGTCGGTTAAAGAAGCATTGCCGACCGACTAGTTTGCAACCTAGTCGGTCAACCAACGTTCTTAGACCGACTAACGATAAACAGTAACTCCTGAGAAATTTAGAAAGCCAACTAGTCGGTCCAAGAAGGATTGCCGACCGACTGGATCGTCATCTAGTCGGTCGGTGCCCCTTCTTATACCGGCTAATGAGCACAAAAAGTTCCGATACGGAGCGCGGGGCCCCGGGATCGATTCCTAAGACTCCTAGGCTTGATCTAATAGTAAGATACGACCGTTGTGAAGTCCGTCACGAATGACATACTTCGAAATCGACAATCCTAAGGAAGAAACGAGAAAATACGACGAATCGATCGAAAATGAATGCTACGGAGACGAAAACCACACTTGAGGAGAAAATCCACCAAAATATATATTATATTATAATAAATCCAAATACATGAAAAGCAGTCGTTACATCCTAGCGTATGGTATGGCACCTGCAGATTTCGAATTTTCTATCGATCTTGTTCCAGGTGCGCAGCCGATTTCGAAGGCGCCGTATCGTATGGCACCTGTAGAATTGGAAGAGTTGCGGAAGCATTTGGATGAGCTTTTGCAGAAGGGTTATATTAATCCTAGCGTGTCTCCGTGGGGAGCACCGGTGTTGCTGGTAAAGAAGAAGGATGGTTTGCGTCGCATGTGCGTGGACTATCGGGAGTTGAATGCGGTGACCATTAAGAATAAATACCTGTTGCCTCACATCGATGATATTTTTGATCAGCTTGGAGGTTCGAGGGTGTTTTCTAAGTTGGATCTGAGAAGTGGTTACCATCAGTTGAAGGTGAAGAAGGGAGATGTTCCGAAGACAGCGTTCAGGACGAAGTATGGACACTATGAGTTCGTGGTTATGCCTTTCGGCGTAACTAACGCGCCTGCAGTTTTCATGAATCTGATGAACCTGATTTTCTACGACTTTTTGGATAAGTTTGTCGTTATCTTTATTGACGACATTCTGATCTATTCGAAGTCAGAGGAAGAGCATGCCTCGCACTTAAGGACGGTGTTGGAGATTTTGAGGAAGCATCGTTTGTATGCTAAGTTTTCGAAGTGCGAGTTCTGGTTGGATAGAGTTGCTTTTCTCGGGCATGTGGTGACTGGAGATGGTATTTCAGTGGATCCCGAGAAGATTCGGGCCATCAGGGAGTGGCCTGTTCCGTCGTCTGCGTCTGAGATTCGGAGTTTCCTTGGACTTGCTGGTTATTATCGGCGATTCATTAAGGATTTCTCTCGTATTGCTGAGCCGATGACCAGGTTGACACGGAAGGATGTTGCTTTTGTTTGGTCGGGTGATTGTGAGAGTGCTTTTGGTATTCTGAAGGAGAGGTTGACGACTGCCCCTATTCTTGTTGTGCCTGATCGCAGCGGTGGATTTGAGATCTTTTGCGATGCTTCTGGCAAGGGTCTCGGTTGTGTGTTGCATCAGCACGGACATGTTGTGGCGTATGCGTCTCGTCAGCTTAAGGTTCATGAGAAGAATTACCCGACGCATGATTTGGAGTTGGCTGCCGTGGTGTTTGCTCTTAAGATTTGGAGGCACTTCTTGCTGAGTGAGAAAGTGAAGATTTTTACCGATCACAAAAGCTTGAAGTATATTTTCACTCAGAAGGAGCTCAACATGCGACAGCGTCGATGGTTGGAGCTTATGGCAGATTATGAGATTGATTTGCAGTTTCACCCTGGCAAGGTGAATGTGGTTCCGGATGCTTTGAGTAGGCTTCCAGCGGTGATGATTTTGACCTCGCAGTGGAGATTGCGGCAGGATTTTTGCGAGTCTGGCGTGGAGGTTGTTCTTCCTGGGGAGGCTTCGTCGTTGATGTACATGCAGGTACAGTCGACGATCGTGGATCGGATTAAGGCTGGCCAGGCTGAGGATCCGAAGCTGGTGAAGATTCGGGAGCAGGTGGAAGCCGGTCTGCGGACTGACTTTTTGATTCATGAGGATGGCTCGCTGAGGTTCGGAGCCAGGTTGTGTGTGCCAGCTGGGGATATCAGAGAGGAGCTGATGGTGGAGGCACACAGTTTGCCGTATTCTGTGCATCCTGGTGGCACCAAGATGTACCAGGATCTTCGTCTGAATTATTGGTGGCATGGTATGAAGAGAAGCGTGGCTCGGAGTGTAGCCAAGTGCTTGGTTTGCCAGCAAGTGAAGGTGGAGCATCAGCGTTCGGCCGGGTTGCTACAACCGCTTCCGATTCCGGAGTGGAAATGGCAACACATCACTATGGATTTCGTGACTTGACTACCACGGAGTCCGAAGCAGAATGACGCGATTTGGGTGATCGTAGATCGATTGACCAAATCTGCGCACTTAAGAAAAATTATATATTATATTATAATATAATAATTTTATTATATTATATTATAATAAATCCAAATACATGAAAAGCAGTCGTTACATCCTCCCCAACTTAAGAAAAATTACGTCCTCGGAATTTCCAAAAACTCACGAGTCCGGAAACAAAAGTGGGAAACGCTCTCGCATCTCATCCGCATTCTCCCAAGTAGACTCTCCAGGTGAGCCGTGTCGCCACATCACCCTCACAAGATTGAAAATCTTGTTCCGAAGCGATTTCTGACGCCTGTCCAGAATCTGCACTGGATGCTGGTCATACGTCATATCGGGGCGAACGGTAATCTTCAAAAAATCCACAGCATGAGATGGATCGCTAATGTATCGACGAAGCTACGATACATGGAAAATATTGTGAACTCCTTCCAAAGATGGCGGCAAGGCCAAGCGATAAGCTACTTCGCCAACCCTCTCCAAAATGTCAAACGGTCCAATGTATCGCGGGCTCAACTTCCCACGCTTCCCGAAACGAATCACACCACGATTCGGGGAAATCTTCAAGAACACATGGTCGCCCGGCTGAAACTCCAAAGGACGACGTTTAGCATCCGCCCAATGCTTAAAACGGTCCTGAGCAATCCTCAACCTCTCCCGAATATTCCTGACGATATCCACGGCCTCCACGATCATCTCAGGTCTCAACAACTCCCGATCACCAACGTCATCCCAACTCAATGGCGATCGACATTTCCTCCCATAAAGAGCGGCGAAAGGCGCCATGCCAATACTCGCCTGGAAGCTGTTGTTGTAGGAAAACTCCACCAAATACAGATGGTCCTCCCACGAACCCTTGAAATCCAACATGCACGCCCTCAGCATGTCTTCCAAAATCTGAATCGTCCTCTCGGACTGGCCATCCGTCTGCGGATGGTACGCCGTGCTGAAACTCAGACGCGTACCCAAACTCTTCTACAAACTCTGCCAGAACTGAGATGTGAACCTCGTGTCTCTGTCAGACACGATACTCACGGGGACTCCATGAAGTCGCACAACCTCCTGCACGATTCACGTTACATCACTATCCACACTATGAAAAGGGAAAATAAAAACGGAGAGTAAAGAATTTTACCTCCATATATCTCCTTGCTAGCGCCTCAGTGGACTGTCCTACTCGGAACGGAATAAAGTGCGCAGATTTGGTCAATCGATCTACGATCACCCAAATCGCGTCATTCTGCTTCGGACTCCGAGGTAGTCCAGTCACGAAATCCATAGTGATGTGTTGTCATTTCCACTCCGGAATCGGAAGCGGTTGTAGCAACCCGGCCGTACGCTGATGCTCCGCCTTCACTTGCTGGCAAACCAAGCACTTGGCTACACTCCGAGCCACGCTCCTCTTCATACCATGCCACCAATAATTCAGACGAAGATCCTGGTACATCTTGGTGCCACCAGGATGCACAGAATACGACGAACTGTGTGCCTCCACCATCAACTCCTCTCTGATATCCCCAGCTGGCACACACAACCTGGCTCCGAACCTCAGCGAGCCATCCTCATGAATCAAAAAGTCAGTCCGCAGACCGGCTTCCACCTGCTCCCGAATCTTCACCAGCTTCGAATCCTCAGCCTGGCCAGCCTTAATCCGATCCACGATCGTCGACTGTACCTGCATGTACATCAACGACGAAGCCTCCCCAGGAAGAACAACCTCCACGCCAGACTCACAAAAATCCTGCCGCAATCTCCACTGCGAGGTCAAAATCATCACCGCTGGAAGCCTACTCAAAGCATCCGGAACCACATTCACCTTGCCAGGGTGAAACTGCAAATCAATCTCATAATCTGCCATAAGCTCCAACCATCGACGCTGTCGCATGTTGAGCTCCTTCTGAGTGAAAATATACTTCAAGCTTTTGTGATCGGTGAAAATCTTCACTTTCTCACTCAGCAAGAAGTGCCTCCAAATTTTAAGGGCAAACACAACGACAGCCAACTCCAAATCATGTGTCGGGTAATTCTTCTCATGAACCTTAAGCTGACGAGATGCATACGCCACAACATGTCCGTGCTGATGCAACACACAACCGAGACCCTTGCCAGAAGCATCGCAAAAGATCTCAAATCCACCGCTGCGAAAGGGCATAACAAGAATAGGGGCAGTCGTCAACCTCTCCTTCAGAATACCAAAAGCACTTTCACAATCACCCGACCAAACAAAAGCAACATCCTTCCGCGTCAACCTGGTCATCGGCTTAGCAATACGAGAAAAGTCCTTAATGAATCGCCGATAATAACCAGCAAGTCCAAGGAAACTCCGAATCTCAGACGCAGACGACGGAACAGGCCACTCCCTGATGGCCCGAATCTTCTCGGGATCCACTGAAATACCATCTCCAGTCACCACATGCCCGAGAAAAGCAACTCTATCCAGCCAAAACTCGCACTTCGAAAACTTAGCATACAACCGATGCTTCCTCAAAATCTCCAACACCGTCCTTAAGTGCGAGGCATGCTCTTCCTCCGACTTCGAAATAAAGATAACGACAAACTTATCCAAAAAGTCGTAGAAAATCAGGTTCATCAGATTCATGAAAACTACGGGCGCGTTAGTTACGTCGAAAGGCATAACCACAAACTCATAGTGTCCATACTTCGTCCTGAACGCTGTCTTCGGAACATCATCCTTCTTCACCTTCAACTGATGGTAACCACTTCTCAGATCCAACTTAGAAAACACCCTCGAACCTCCAAGCTGATCAAAAATATCATCGATACGAGGCAACGGGTATTTATTCTTAATGGTCACCGCATTCAACTCCGATAGTCCACGCACATGCGACGCGAACCATCCTTCTCCTTAACCAGCAACACCGGTGCTCCCCACGGAGACACGCTAGGATTAATATAACCCTTCTGCAAAAGCTCATCCAACTGCTTCCGCAACTCTTCCAATTCTGCAGGTGCCATACGATACGGCGCCTTCGAAATCGGCTGCGCACCTGGAACAAGATCGATAGAAAATTCCAAAGCCCGATCAGGCGGCAAACCAGACATCTCCTCGGGGAAGACGTCGCCAACATCTCGCACCACAGCTGGCCACTCCAGCTCCTTCTGCATAGCCACAGCCTCCACCGGCCTGGCCCGAAATCTGACAGGACCAAGCGAATTGCTGCCACGACTGAACTCAAATACTGGATGTCCGGGAATCTCGAACACCACCTTCTTCCTCCGACAGTCGATCGTAGTATAGAGGCTCGCAAGCCAGTCCATCCCAAAAACTGCATCATAGTTGATGATGTCGTGGACAATGAAATCAGCAAAAAGCTCATGTCCACAGACCACTAACGAGCAAGAATTGCAACCACGATGCACCGAGACCACACCATTCCCTATAACGATATTCCAACTCTTGGGAAGAGGGGACGTCGACAAGGAATGCCTCTCCACGAAGCTCCGAGAAATAATGCACATCGATGCACCAGAGTCAAAGAGGACTCGTGCAGGAAATGTGCACACCAAAACCACACCTAACAACCAATCAACAATCAAACCCTAGTCTAGCAAACAACCATGTTCAAGCAAACAACACAATCTAACAATCAAAACCAGCTAGGAAAGTAACAGCTAGATTGAGGATTACCTGCGATAACCTCATCCACAGCCTCGCTCTCCGCAGCGGTCATCAGAAAAGCCTGCCTCCTCGGCGGAACAGCCTGCTGAAAAGCCTGCCTCTGTGGAACAAGAGCTGCTCCACGTCCAGCAGGAACAGACGCTCGCTGCTGCAACGGCTGTGCTGCAACAGGTGCCCTCCGCAGCTGATTCGCATGCCGACAATCCTTCGCGGCATGGGAAGCATCACCACAAACCAGACACTGGCCCAGAAACTTCCGACACTGATCCTTAACGTGACCAGGCTTGCCGCAGAAATGGCAAAACTTCAGAATAGGCCCTCCTGGCCTCTTAAACTGAGAAGACGGATTAGGCCTGAATCCAGGTCTAACCACAGCTCTCGCCTGTTCCACAGGCCTCTTCCCAGCACCAACAACAGACCCCCTCCTCTGGTTCACGAGCAGCTCCTGCCTCTTGGCTGCTACCAGAACCTTCTGATAAGACTCCCGGTCAGAAGAGGTCACAAAACTCTGGAGCTCCGAAGCAAGTCCCTGCAGGAACCTCTGAGCTCTCTCCTCAGCGTCCTGCACCATCTTTGGTGCAAACCGACTCAGCCTCATGAACTCTTGGTGATACATGTCCACCGACGAGTTCCCTTGCTTCAAATCGATAAAACGCTGCAGCATCTCCTCCCTGGCAGCTTTCAGAAAGAACTCACCCTCAAATCTGGCCTTGAAGGTAGCCCAAGCTATCGGCTCCACCAACATCTTCTCTTCCGCATCCCACCAATTCCGAGCATTATCCTTGAGTTGCCTCTTCGCCAAATCAACCCATCCAGCCGGGGTGATCTTGGCCATCTTCAGATTGTCCTCGATGTTCCGAATCCACTCATCGGCAGCCAGAGGACCCTCTGAACCATCAAAATATGCGGGACCCAGCTCCCGAAATTGCTTCGCTCCTGGCTCAGAGCGAGGGGCATCCGGAAGAGCCCGGGCAGCTCGAGCAAGTGGAGCATTCTGGACTTGCAGAAGCACGCCCTGCTGCACTTGCATCATCTGGAGCATCATCCGCATCATCTCACCGCTGGTGGGTTCCCGCTCAGGCTCCTCATCATGAGGGAGCGCACCACTGCCCCCACCACGGGTGAAACGCCTTCCTGCCATCTAATGACACAGAGAACGAATCAGATTAGACTCATAGCTTATGACATCGGACGTCGAACTTAGTTTATTGGACATTCTAATATTATTATCATTATTCCAAAAATCGCAGTTACAGAAGGACCTGCATGGGCCACCAACAAAACATGTCACGACCCGCTTCCCTAAAATGGAGGCGAGACGTGAAAAGGTCCGCACGAGAGTGGAGCTGTGAAGCCCCAAACCCGATAAGCGTAAATAAAACATAAGCAGGTCCCTGTAACCACAACGGAACAACAATAATAATACAAGGAGAGACTGAAATAAAATCTCACATCTCAAATATTGTCCAACATGAGAATAAGTCCAACATCCAGAAAAGCCACCAGGCTAAAAGAAAAGAGTCTAAAGGCCCAGAACAAGGCCAACCAAAGCAACGACATAACAAAGTATAGGTGCTACGCACCGATAACAAAAGAACTGTCTAAACAAAAGTAAAACACAACGAAGACACTGGGACTGGTCCCCAGTGTCCACGTACTCCCCGTCAAACACAAGCTCGGGCTCGGCGTCAGCAAACACCTCGTCCTCAACAAGGTGCTCAGGCTCAGGATCTAACATGTGTCACCCAAAAGAGTAAAGGGGCACATGTCAGCAAGTCTAAAAGACTTGGGCAAGGAAACTGAAAGTAAGGCAACTAGCAACCTAGCAGTTATAGTATGCATGACATGGCAGTTATAACATGAGTGCACAATCAAGCCATGGCAAGACAATTTGTACAAGAGAACAATCATCGGGACAAGACAAGAGTAGCCAAGCTACTATCAATCTCAATCAATTCACTATTCACGTTGTTTGTAGATGTTTACGCCTTACAACTGAATGGTTTCACATTCGCTGATTGGCCGCTTAACAACTACCCCAAAACCCAGAGTTTACGCCTTACCACTGCAGTTGCTGATCGGGCAGACTCCCAGTTGATTGGTCGCTTAACTCTTACCTCCAATACCCACACATAATGGAGCCAAGGTCCCCGCACAATAAGCTCAGCTAGTGAGCCTGGGGTTGCCCCGCACATGAGCTCGCATTCTTAAACATTTGGCGTAGGGGTGCACCTAGCCGGAAACAAGCAATTCGGGCATTGGCTATCAACCAACACATGGCCCGCTTCTGGAACACGAGCCAGGAACACAAGCATTCGTAGCAAAGCTACGCAATCACAAAAGCACTTAAAGAATGCAATGACATGACAATTAATTCGCGTACCGTTAATGGAAAGTAAACATGACATGGAAATTGTGCAACATGCTATATGTGTCGGAACTAGCTTCGTTGTCAAGCTAGCTCCCCAATTTGCGCCTAGGCGAGTATCATTTCGTCGCCTAGCCTCTTTTACGCCTACAACAAGCAAATGGCCTAAAACATGGCCTAAACCCTAAGTGGCAAGTTTCACTTGCCTAGCACCGGGGATGACGACCACTCCGTCACACGGATGCTAATCTACGGGGAAATCGCTATTATGGGGGAACAATCATCAAACAACATGAAATTTTATTAGGGTTTCATAAAAATACCGATAGGCTATGAAAACATAGAGGAATAGATTTCTTACCGAGAGGAAGCGGAAGAAACACTCCGGAGAACCCTAGGATCAGATCTGGAAAAGATTGGAGAAGTTTGGAGAAACTAGGGTTTTGGGGGATTTTGGGGATTTTGGGGATTTGATGGAAATTTGGGGAAGATGAGAGGTGGAATGAGTGGATGGATGGTTTGGATGATGGATTTAGGGCTTGGAATGAAGGATTAAAGCTTGGAGGAAGATGGGGGCTCAATGGGGGAGATTTTAGGGTTTAGGGTCGAGTGGAGGAAGATGAAATCGTTTGGGATGGGTTTAAATAGGAAGGGCTGGCGGCTGCCCAGAAATTAGGGTTTTAACACTGGTTAGTCGGTCAAAGAGCAACCACTGACCGACTAGTTTGGCAACTAGTCGGTCGGTCGACCAACGCAGACCGACTAAGTGTAAACAGTAACTCCTGAACGAAAATAGGATTTAGAATTAGTCGGTCCATGAACACATACTGACCGACTAGTTTAGCATCTAGTCGGTTGATGAACGTTCTTAGACCGACTAAGAGTGAACAGTATTGATACTAAAATTTAGATGATGAGTTAGTCGGTTAAAGAAGCATTGCCGACCGACTAGTTTGCAACCTAGTCGGTCAACCAACGTTCTTAGACCGACTAACGATAAACAGTAACTCCTGAGAAATTTAGAAAGCCAACTAGTCGGTCCAAGAAGGATTGCCGACCGACTGGATCGTCATCTAGTCGGTCGGTGCCCCTTCTTATACCGGCTAATGAGCACAAAAAGTTCCGATACGGAGCGCGGGGCCCCGGGATCGATTCCTAAGACTCCTAGGCTTGATCTAATAGTAAGATACGACCGTTGTGAAGTCCGTCACGAATGACATACTTCGAAATCGACAATCCTAAGGAAGAAACGAGAAAATACGACGAATCGATCGAAAATGAAAGCTACGGAGACGAAAACCACACTTGAGGAGAAAATCCACCAAAATATATATTATATTATAATAAATCCAAATACATGAAAAGCAGTCGTTACACAATCACCCGACCAAACAAAAGCAACATCCTTCCGCGTCAACCTGGTCATCGGCTCAGCAATACGAGAAAAGCCCTTAATGAATCGCCGATAATAACCAGCAAGTCCAAGGAAACTCCGAATCTCAGACGCAGACGACGGAGCCCTAATCTTCTCGGGATCCACTGAAATGCCATCTCCAGTCACCACATGCCCAAGAAAAGCAACTCTATCCAGCCAAAACTCGCACTTCGAAAACTTAGCATACAAACGATGCTTCCTCAAGATCTCCAATACCGTCCTTAAGTGCGAGGCATGCTCTTCCCCCGACTTCGAATAGATCAGAATGTCGTCAATAAAGATAACGACAAACTTATCCAGAAAGTCGTAGAAAATCAGGTTCATCATATTCATGAAAACTGCGGGCGCGTTAGTTACGCCGAAAGGCATAACCACAAACTCATAGTGTCCATACTTCGTCCTGAACGCTGTCTTCGGAACATCTCCCTTCTTCACCTTCAACTGATGGTAACCACTCCTCAAGTCCAATTTAGAAAACACCCTCGAACCTCCAACCTGATCAAAAATATCATCGATGCGAGGCAACAGGAATTTATTCTTAATGGTCACCGCATTCAACTCCCGATAGTCCACGCACATGCGACGCAAACCATCCTTCTTCTTTACCAGCAACACCGGTGCTCCCCACGGAGACACGCTAGGATTAATATAACCCTTCTGCAAAAGCTCATCCAACTGCTTCCGCAACTCTTCCAATTCTGCAGGTGCCATACGATACGGCGCCTTCGAAATCGGCTGCGCACCTGGAACAAGATCGATAGAAAATTCCAAAGCTCGATCAGGTGGCAAACCCGACATCTCCTCGGGGAAGACGTCGCCGAAATCACGCACCACAGCTGGCCACTCCATCTCCATCTGCATAGCCACAACCTCCACCGGCCTGGCCCGAAATCTGACAAGACCAAGCGAACTGCTACCACGACTGAACTCAAATACTGGATGTCCGGGAATCTCGAACACCACCTTCTTTCTCCGACAGTCGATCGTAGCATAGAAGCTCGCAAGCTAGTCCATCCCAAGAACCGCATCATAGTTGATGATGTCGTGGACTATGAAATCAGCGAAAAGCTCATGTCCACAGACCACCAACGAGCAAGAATTGCAACCACGATGCACCGAGACCACGCCATTCCCTGTAACGATATTCCAACTCTTGGGAAGAGGGGACGTCGACAAGGAATGCCTCTCCACGAAGCTCCGAGAAATAATGCACATCGATGCACCAGAGTCAAAGAGGACTCGTGCAGGAAATGTGCACACCAAAACCACACCTAACAAGCAATTAACAATCAAACCCTAGTCTAGCAACCAACCATGTTCAAGCAAACAACACAATCTAACAATCAAAACCAGCTAGAAAAGTAACAGCTAGATTGAGGATTACCTGCGATAACCTCATCCACTGCCTCGCTCTCCACAGCGGTCATCAGAAAAGCCTGCCTCCTCGGCGAAACAGCCTGCCGAAAAGCCTGTCCCTGCGGAACAAGAGCTGCTCCACGTCCAGCAGGAACAGACGCTCGCTGCTGCAACGGCTGTGCTGCAACAGGTGCCCTCCGCAGCTGATTCGCATGCCGACAATCCTTCGCGACATGGGAAGCATCACCACAAACCAGACACTGGCCCAAAAACTTCTGACACTGATCCTTGATGTGGCCAGGCTTGCCGCAGAAATGGCAAGTCTTCAGAATAGGCCCTCCTGGCCTCTTAAACTGAGCAGGCTGATTAGGCCTGAATCCAGGTCTAACCACAGCTCTCGCCTGTTCCACAGGCCTCTTCCCAGCACCAACAACAGACCCCCTCCTCTGGTTCACGAGCAGCTCCTGCCTCTTGGCTGCTACTAGAACCTTCTGATAAGACTCCCGGTCAGAAGAGGTCACAAAACTCTGGAGCTCCGAAGCAAGTCCCTGCAGGAACCTCTGAGCTCTCTCATCAGCGTCCTGCACCATCTTCGGTGCGAACCGACTCAGCCTCATGAACTCTTGGTGATATAGGTCCACCGACGAGCTCCCTTGCTTCAAATCGATAAAACGTTGCAGCATCTCTTCCCTGGCAGCTTTCGGAAAGAACTCACCCTCAAATCTGGCCTTGAAGGTAGCCCAAGCTATCGGCTCCACCAACATCTTCTCTTCCGAATCCCACCAATTCCGAGCATTATCCTTGAGTTGCCTCCTCGTCAAATCAACCAATCCAGCCGGGGTGATCTTGGCCATCTTCAGATTGTCCTCGATGTTCCGAATCCACTCATCGGCAGCCAGAGGACCCTCAGAACCATCAAAATATGCGGGACCCAGCTCCCGAAATTGCTTCGCTCCCGACTCAGAGCGAGGGGCATCCGAAAGAGCCCGGGCAGCTCGAGCAAGTGGAGCATTCTGGACTTGCAGGAGCATGCCCTGCTGCACTTGCATCATCTGGAGCATCATCCGCATCATCTCACCGTTGGTGGGTTCCCGCTCAGGCTCCTCATCATGAGGGAGCGCACCACTACCCCCACCACGGGTGAAACGCCTTCCTGCCATCTAGTGACACAGAGAACGAATCAGATTAGACTCATAGCTTATGACTCGGACGTCGAACTTAGTTTATTGGACATTCTAATATTATTATCGCTATTCCAAAAATCGCAGTTACAGAAGGACCTGCATGGGCCACCAACAAAACCTGTCACGACCCGCTTCCCTAAAATGGAGGCGAGACGTGAAAAGGTCCGCACGAGAGTGGAGCTGTGAAGCCCCAAACCCGATAAGCGTCAATAAAACATAAGCAGGTCCCTGTAACCACAACGGAGCAACAATAATAATAAAAGGAGAGACAGAAATAAAATTCTCATATCTCATAAATTGTCCAACATGAAAATAAGTCCAACATCCAGAAAAGCCACCAGGCTAAAAGAAAGAGTCTAAAGGCCCAGAACAAGCCCAACAAAAGCAACGACATAACAAAGTATAGGTGCTACGCACCGATAACAAAACAATTGTCTAAACAAAAGTAAAACACAACGAAGACACTCGGACTGGTCCCCAGTGTCCACGTACTCCCCGTCAAACACAAGCTCGGGCTCGGCGTCAGCAAACACCTCGTCCTCAACAAGGTACTCAGGCTCATGATCTAACATGTGTCACCCAAAAGAGTAAAGGGGAACATGTCAGCAAGTCTAAAAGACTTGGGCAAGGAAACTGAAAGTAAGGCAACTAGCAACCTAGCAGTTATAGTATGCATGACATGGCAGTTATAACATGAGTGCACAATCAAGACATGGCAAGACAATTTGTACAAGAGAACAATCATCGGGACAAGACAAGAGTAGCCAAGCTACTATCAATCTCAATCAATTCACTATTCACGTTGTTTGTAGATGTTTACGCCTTACAGCTGAATGGTTTCACATTCACGCTGATTGGCCGCTTAACACTACCCCAAACCCAGAGTTTACGCCTTACCACTGCAGTTGCTGATCGGGCAGACTCCCAGTTGATTGGCCGCTTAACTCTTACCCCCAATACCCACACGTAATGGAGCCAGGGTCCCCGCACATGAGCTCAGCAAGTGAGCCGGGGTTGCCCCGCACATGAGCTCGCATTCTTAAACATTTGGCGTAGGGGTGCACCTAGCCGGAAACAAGCAATTCGGGCATTGGCTATCAACCAACACATGGCCCGCTTCTGGAACACGAGCCAGGAACACAAGCATTCGTAGCGAAGCTACGCAATCACAGAAGCACTTAAAGAATGCAATGACATGACAATTAATTCGCGTACCGTTAATGGAAAGTAAACATGACATGGTAATTGTGCAACATGATATATGTCAGAACTAGCTTCGTTGTCAAGCTAGTTTCCCAATTTGCTCCTAGGCGAGTATCATTTCGTCGCCTAGCCTCTTTTACGCCTACAACAAGCAAATGGCCTAAAACATAGCCTAAACCCTAAGTGGCAAGTTTCACTTGCCTAGCACCGGGGACGATGATCACGAAGGTTCGTCTCGCGGATGCTAATCTACGGGGGAAATTGCTGTTATGGGGAAACAATCATCAAACAACATGAAATTTCATTAGGGTTTCATAAAAATACAAATAGGTTATGAAAACATCGAGAGATCGATTTCTTACCGAGAGGAAGCGGAAGAAACACTCCGGAGAACCCTAGGACCAGATCTGGAAACAAATGGAGAAGTTTGGAGAGTTAGGGTTTTTGGGGGATTTTGGGGATTTGGTGGAGATTTGGGGAAAATGAGAGGTAGATAGAGTTGATGGAGGGTTTAGATGATGAATCTAGAGCTTGGGATGAAGGAATAGGGCATGGAGGAAGATGGGGGCTCAATGGGGGAGATTTTAGGGTTTTGGGTCGAGTGGAGGAAGAAGAAAACGTTTGGGAGGGGTATAAATAGGTTGGGCTGGCGGCTGCCCAGAAATTAGGGGTTTAACACAGATTAGTCGGTCAAAGAGCAACCACTGACCGACTAGTTTGGCAACTAGTCGGTCGGTCGACCAACGCAGACCGACTAAGTGTAAACAGTAACTTCTGAACGAAAATAGGATTTAGATTTAGTCGGTCCATGAACAAATACTGACTGACTAGTTTAACATCTAGTCGGTCGATGAACGTTCTTAGACCGACTAAGAGTGAACAGTATTGATACTAAAATTAAGTTGAAGAGTTAGTTGGTTAAAGAAGCATTGCTGACCGACTAGTTTGCAACCTAGTCGGTCAACCAACCTTCTTAGACTGACTAACGATAAACAGTAACTCCTGAATAATTTAGATAGCCAACTAGTCGGTTCAAGAAGGATTGCCGACCGACTGGATCGTCATCTAGTCGGTCGGTGCCCCTTCTTACACCGGCTAATAAGCACCAAAAGTTCCGATACGGAGCGCGGGGCCCCGGGATCGATTCCTAAGACTCCTAGGCTTGATCTAATAATAGTAAGATACGACCGTTGTGAAGTCCGTCACGAATGACATACTTCGAAATCGACAATCCTAAGGAAGAAACGAGAAAATACGACGAATCGATCGAAAATGAAAGCTATGGAGACGAAAACCGCACATGAGGAGAAAATCCTCCAAAACATATATTATATTATAATAAATCCAGATACATGAAAAGCAGTCATTGCATTCTATGATAATCCTAAGGCTCACTAAGAAGGTGAAATGCATATGCATGAGAGTATGACTATCTATCAAGGCATTACAATAATCCTAGACTTAAAAAGAGAAATGCAAGTAAATGAAATTATATGGATTACAAATTGCATCTCCTAGAGTCTAAGTCTTCAAGCTCACTGTACCTTGATGCTCCCCATCATCTCCAAGCTTTGGCACTCCTTGATGAGCTTTCCTCCATCAAGCTCCAAGCTTTGGCAATGCTCCTCTAGCTGTCCATCCATCATTATGCTCCAAGCTTTGGCTTCATTAGATGATCTTCATGACTTCAAGCTTGAGCACACCATCACTATTGGAGGTCTTTAAGATATCCCTTGTAATATCCTCCAAGCATTATGCTTTGTCTCATCAACATATAATCATTAAGATAAACTGAGACTAAAACATAAGATTGATTAGCACACTAACATAATGTATTGATCATCATCAAAACAACGTTAGTCTTGAACCCAAGAACTAACACCATTGGCTGCTAATGAATGGATGAGGAACACGAGGACAACCTGCTTCTTCCGAAGATTTACCCGGCTGGATGGGTCGAGTTGGTGAAGAAGCAGCTGAAGGACAATGCCCGTAGTTGGTGGGATGCTGAAGAAGATATGCTGGTGAGGCCTATCCCTTGGGCCACTTTCAAATCTAGATTTGACGAGGAGTTCTTCCCTCGATCTGCCAGGAGGGAGTTGATGCAGCAGTTCATCAACTTGAAGCAAGGAAGTCTGACGGTGGATCAGTACCATCAGGAGTTCATCAGGTTGTGTCGCTTTGCGCCAAATTTGGTGCGGACCCCCGAGGATCGAGCTCAGCTATTCCTTCAGGGTCTTTCCTTGGATCTGCAGAGTTTGATGTCTTCTTCAGACTTGGACTCGTACCAGAGGTTGTTGATAGCTATGAAGAGACAGGAGATGATTGCCAATCAGAAGAAGCTGTAGTTTTCGGATGCAGGGAATAGGCCTATGGAGCAGGCCAGAGCTGTGGTTAGGCCTGTGTTGAAGCCTAAGCAGTCTGTGCATTTTAAGAGGCCAGGTGGGCCTAGTCAGAAGATGTGCTATCACTACAACAGAGTTGGTCATTTGAAGGAACAGTGCAGGAGGTTGCCGGGCCAGTGCTTACTTTGTGGCGACGCCACGCATTCATTGAAGGATTTCCCGCGTGCTAAGCAGCAGCAGTAGCAGAGAACACCAGTAGCTGCTGGACGTGGAGCGCCTCTTATATCCTAGAAGCAGGCTTTCCAGCAGGTAGCTCAGCCTAGGAAGCAAGCTTTCACGATGACTGTAGTAGAGGCGGAGGCTGAGGATGGAGTTATTACATGTAATCCTCAGACTAGTCTTTACTTTTCATTAGTTGATCTTGCATGTTAGATTAGATCTTGTTTTCCAGATGTAACGGCCGCTTTCCGATCGTACTTTGTTCGTGCACGTGCTTTTGACCGTGCACGTATTTGTTTTCGACTTGGTTTGTTTGTGAACACTTTGGTGTGATATGTCGTTGTGAACGTCTCTGAGAGTATTAAATTGTGGCACTAATTTGGAACGACATTTCTCGGGTCGTTTTCCCACGATTTAATCTTATTCGAAGAGACGTTGTGATTTTCACTTTTGACGTGAGACGTTTCTATTTTTAGTTTCGTTGTCCGACGTCGAAATTGAGATCCATCTTCTTAGTTTTCTTTCTCTCGTCGTCCCGATCACCCCAATATTTATTTCACAATTTTCGGAGTTCGTTTGACCTATTTTACTTTTTAGCAAGGCATTAAACATTTTTAAAATACTAAGTTTTAAATTATTTTCAGCCAAATAAAATTTTATTAAGATTATAATACTTCAAACAATTTTTGAGCCAAATCCTAGCCCATCTTGGCCGCACCCTAGACATGTGTGGGTTAGAGAGAGAGAGAGTTTTCATTTTTAAATCATTTTAAAATCCTAATCCTATTAGATTTAGCCCTAGACCAAGTCAACCCCTCTACACTATATAAACAACACCTAGGAAGACTCATTTTCGCAAGAAATCAACCCTAGCCGCTCCCAAAACCCCAAATCTCGCTTGTGACGATTCGTCGCAACGTTGCAGCAGCCGCCCCGTGCACGACCGACGATTTCGCCCCCGTTCCCCGCACCGACCGAGAGCCCCACCCGCACCAAGGCCCACTCCGCACCGCACAGCAGCCGCCCGCATCACCCAGTGTCCGACCGAGAGGATCCCTCGGTCTGACCGAGGATCTCGCCCGCACCGACCCCCGCTCCGCACCCCGCTCCGCATCCCCGCTACGACCGACGCTCCCACCCGCACCGACCAAGAGATCCCCCGCTTCGCCCGCACCGTTGCAACGTTGCAACGTTGCAAGCCTCGCCCAAGCGCCCGACCGACCCGCCCCAAGTGTCCGACCGAAGGAATTCTCCGCAGTGGCCGCTGTGACCGACCCCGCAGCGCTGCACAGCACCATCCACTGTGTCCGACCGAGACTTTCCCTCGCACCGACCGTGTCTGACCGAGCGACGTTCGTCGCAACGTCGCAACTCTCGCATCGCTTGCCACCGTGGGCCCCCCAAGTTCTCCAGAGGTATTGTGGATCCCCCATTGGTCCCTAGAACTACTGTGGGTCCCACCAAGGTGTCTCTTCTTCGTGGATTTGTCGTTTACGACGTTACGATACGTCGTAGCCCGTTGTCGCACGTTCTAGCTTTGGAATCTTGGTTCGTTGCTCTGGTTGCTGTCCAGACTTGGCGAGCGAGGGATCTATTTTGGAATCTGGACTAGGAGCGCGTCCTTTTATTCCAACCCCTGGCGTCGCTACCCGACGCCAGTGTAGCTTTCGCGTCGTGTTGAGGTAACGCTTTGCACCCTTAGGACCCCAACCACAACCTGATAATTAAGACTAAAAATTGATGTTTTTAAAGTGTTTTAAATGTTTTGGATTCACTAATCAAGATTAATAAAATGGGACTGTAGGCCGGTGGACTTTTGCACGTAGGTTATTTGTGACTTTGGACTCGTTGGACAGTGTTTTTCAGACGTCAGACTTGCAGGCAAGTGGAACTTGCCAACATTTGCTTAGGGCCATGTTTTAGGCCACTTTCTTGCTTTTAGCATAAAAGAGACTAGACAGTGAAATGATAGCTGTCTAGACGCAACTTTAAGATCTAGCTTGACAACGAAGCTAGATCTGTCACCCTGCCATGTCATTCATGCATTGTTATCTGCCTGTTTAAATTCCTTATCTGTACGCACTTAAACTGTTATCTGCCATGCATTGCATCTTACATGTCATCCAAGTTGAATGTTGCATTCGTAGCACACGCTACAATACTTGTACATCCTTGTTCAGGCTAGGTGCACCCCTATGCCATCATGAAAAACACTTTCTGGCTCGTGATCCAGAAGTGAGCATTCACGTTCGGGGGTAAGGCCCTGGCTCGATACACGTGGAGGGGTAGGGTTAAGCGACCACTCAGCTTAGGAGTTGGCCCGATCAGCCACTCTAGCTGTATGGCGTGAACTCTGTGCACGACATGCTTACTAGACTTGTCTTTGTACTTGTGCTTGTTCATGTAAAACTTGACATCCATGCCATGTTTCAAATGCCATGCTCGTACTTTACTTTACTTACCTTACTTGTCGCACTCATGTTATAACTGCCATGTCATTGCATCATGCTAGAATTGCTAGGTTGTTCACTTTACTTTCAGTTTCCTTGCACAAGTCTCTTGTAGACTTGCTGACATGTGCCCCTTGCTCTTTTGGGTGTCATATGTTAGACCCTGAGCCAGAGACCGTAGCTGAGTACGTGGTTGTTGCCGACGCTGAGCCTGAGTCCATGTCTGTCAGGAGGAGTTTGCGGACACCGGTGACCATTCTTAGTGACCTTGCTGAGCTTTCTTTTGTTTTAAGATTGTTATTAGTTGTCGGTGCGTGACACCTTTACTTTGTACGTTGTACTTTTGTAGGCCATGTGTGGGCCTTAGATTCTTTTCTTTTAGCCTGGTGGCTTTTCTGCGATGTTGGAGTTTAATATTATGGATATTCTGAGATTTCTCTTTTGTCTCATTTCCTTATTATTATCTTTATTTCATTTCGCGTTGCAAGGACCTGCCAATTTAATGTTGATTGACACTTATCGGACTTGCAGCTTTGTAGCTTCAAGTCTGAGCGGACCTTCTCACGTCTCGCCTCCATATTTTTGGGAAGCGGGGCGTGACACTAGAATAGGTTTTGATTGCTAGCGTGTTTGTTAGGGGTTATCCTTGTTTGTGCTTTTCCTGCTCTGGTTCTCTTCGACTCCGATGCATCCATGTGCATCTTATCTCGGAGTTTTGTGGACAAGCATTCTCTGTCGACTTCCCCTCTTTCCAAGAGTTGGGATATCGCTACGGTAAATGGTGTGATCTCAGTGTCCCTTGGTTGTCGATCTTGTCCCTTGGTTGTATGTGGACTCGAGCTGTATGCCGATTTTATCGTCCACGACATTACCAATTATGATGTCGTTCTTGGGATGGATTGGCTTGGTTGTTTCTTTGCTATGATCGACTGTCGACGGAATAAGGTGGTTTTTGAGATTCCAGGTCACCCGACCTTCGAGTTCAGCAACGGTAGCAGTTCGCTTGGGCCTGTCAGATTTTGGGCCAAGCCAGTGGTGGAGCTTGTAGCTATGCAGATGGAGGGGAGTAGACCAGCTGTGGTGAGAGATTTCGATGACGTATTTCCCGAGGAGATGTCAGGACTACCGCCTGATCGAGCTCTTGAGTTCTCGATTGATCTTAATCTGGGAGCGCAGCCCATTTCGAAAGCATCATCTCATATGGCTCCGGCAGAGTTAGAGGAGCTGCGTAGACAGTTGGACGAGCTTTTACAGATGGGTTATATCCATCCGAGTGTGTCTCCGTGGGGAGCACATGTTCTGCTGGTGAAGAAGAAGGACGGTTCGTTCCGTATGTGCGTGGACTATAGAGAGTTGAATGCCGTCACCATCAAGAAAAAGTATCCGTTGCCGCGTATAGACGACATTTTCAATCAGCTTGAAGGATCGAGTGTATTCTCTAAACTGGATCTCAGGAGCGGATATCACCAGCTGAGAGTGAAGAAGGAGGATGTGCAGAAGACAGCGTTCAGAACGAAGTATGGACACTACGAGTTCGTGGTTATGCCTTTTGGTGTGACCAATGCACCTGCAGTTTTCATGAACATGATGAACCTAATTTTCTACGACTTCTTAGATAAGTTCCTCGTTATCTTTATTGACGACATCTTGATCTATTCGAAGTCGGAAGAGGAGCATGCCGATCACTTGAGGACAGTTCTGGAGATTTTGAGGAAGCATCGTCTGTATGCAAAGTATTCCAAGTGCGAGAGGAGTTGCTTATTGAGGCACATAGTTCACCGTATTCTGTACATCCTAAAGGCACCAAGATGTAAAGGACCTTCGCTTGAACTACTGGTGGCATGGCATGAAGCGGAGTGTGGCATGGAGCGTTGCTAAGTCTTTAGTATGCCAGCAGGTTAAGGCAGAGCATCAACGTACGGTTGGATTGCTACAACCACTTCTGATTCCGGAGTGGAAGTGGAAACACATCACTATGGATTTTGTGACTGGACTACCTCGGAGTCCGAAGCAGAAAGACGCGGTTTGGGTAATCGTAGACCGATTGACCAAATCTGCGCACTTCATCCCTTTCCGAGTGGGACAGTCAACGGAAACGCTAGCAAAGAGATACATGGAGGTAAATTCTTTTACTCTCCGTTTTTATTTCCTTTCCCTAGTATAGATAGTAATGTATCATGAATCGTGCAGGAGATCGTGCGACTTCACGGACTCCCCGTGAGTATCGTGTCGGACAGAGACACGAGATTCACATCTCAATTTTGGCAGAGTCTGCAGAAGAGTCTGGGTACGAGTCTGAGTTTTAGCACCGCGTACCACCCGCAGATAGATGGCCAGTCCGAGAGGACGATTCAGATTTTGGAGGACATGCTAAGAGCGTGCATGTTGGACTTCAAGGGATCATGGGAGGATCATCTTCATCATGTGGAGTTCGCCTATAATAACAGCTACCAGTCGAGCATTGGCATGTCGCCATTTTCCGCGCTTTATGGGAAGAAATGTCGATCGCCACTGAGCTGGGATGACATTGGAGACAGGGATCTGTTAGGGCCAGAGATGATAGTTGAGGCGGTGGGTGTTGTGAGGAACATCAGGGAGAAGCTGAGGATTGCTCAAGACCGTTTCAAGGATTGAGTAGATGTTAAACGGCGACCATTGGAGTTTCAGCCTGGAGACCATGTTTTTCTTAAGATCTCTCCGAATCGAGGAGTTATTCGATTTGGGAAGAGAGGCAAGCTGAGTCCGAGGTATATTGAACCTTTTGACATCCTAGAGCGAGTTGGAGCAGTGGCTTACCGCTTGGCGTTGCCGCCATCACTGGCCGGAGTTCACGACATGTTTCACGTATCTCAGTTACGTCGATACGTCAGTGATCCATCTCATGCTGTTGATTTCTCGGAGTTCACGGTTCGCCCGGACCTGACCTACGATCAGCAACCAGTAGAGATTCTGGATCGACGACAGAAGCAGTTGAGGAATAAGACCGTCGACCTGGTTAGAGTGTAGTGGCGTCATGATTCACTTGGGGAGTCTACCTGGGAGCGCGAGGAAGAGATGAGAGAGAGCTTTCTGCATTTATTTCTGGAGCAGTAGTTGATGTTGATTCCGAAGGCGGAATCATTCATAAGGTGGGTAGGATGTCACGGTCGCTTTCCGGCGGTATGTTTTTCGTGCGCGTACTTCTTGTTCGTACACGTATTTATTGTGACCTCTTCTTGTATCCCAAACGTGCGATGTTATATATCATTGTGACCCTCGAAAAGAGTACTTATTTGTGGAATTTTTTGTGAACATCATTTCCGGGGTCGTTCTCCCACAAAACAGCTTTGTATAAAGGGGTGTCGTAACTTCAGACTTTGATGTTTGATCTTTTTATTTTTAGTTCCGTTTTCCGTTACCCTAGCACGTGACCGACCATCTTAGTCTCGACCCTCTCGTCGGCACGGTTATCCCGATATTTTTCTCATAATTATCGGACACCGTTAGACTGACCTATCACACTAATTACATTCAACATATAATTAGCCTAATTAATTCGAATTTCAAATATCTTAATCAAATCTTAATCAAATCACTTAGATTTCATACGTATTATGATTTATATTCCCTAGCTAATTGCACCATATATCTACCTTCCCCCTCTCACACACTCTCTCCAATCATCTAAACTCTACCCCATTTCTATCCCCAAATAGCAACCCTTCTTTGTTATAAATGAACCCATCAAACCCTAAGGTTTTCTCACGCAAATAGCCGCCCATCACACCCAGACGTCATCCTCTTGCCCCTAGCCGCCGGCCACCCACTCTCCCGTGCTTCGGCCAACCACCACCACGTGCACCCTCCTCCTCCTCCATAAACCGCACACAACTCTCCCTCATCCCCAAAATATAAACGACCGATCCCCTCATATAAAACTCACGCACGGCAGCTTCCCCCTTGCCGCACCACCTGCCGAACGTCCCACGGCCTGCTCCTCCACCTCCCTTCAGCCAAGCCCGCCGTCGGCCACCCCCTAACAGCCGCAAACCCCAAAACAGCCCCCACCTGCCGAACTGCTCCTCCCCAAGCCCAAAACTGTCCTTTCCCCCACAAAAATCCACTGCTCCTCCCCTAGACCTACCGCACCACCACTCCCAGCCGTGCAACCACCCATCGCCGGCCCTCCTCAACCCACGGCAACCCTACCATAGTCCTGCCCCACTCCCCTAGGCCACGGCAACCCCCACAACGACCCGAACCTTCCTCAAACCTGCCAAAAAACTGCCGCACAGATCTGCCGCAACCATTTGTTGGTAGTCCCTTGCCTCGACAGCCCCCGCACGGCAGCCCTACACCTGCCGCAGTCCACCCTCTCCCCTCCTCACTGTCCGCGCAACCCACAGCAGACCGAGATCTCCCTTGCTCGTTGTCGTTCGCGCGTCGTGCTACCATTGTCTCTAGTTGTCGATGTCTTCGCCGTTGATCACCGTACCTTGCTCGCTTCCAGGATCCAACCCCTGACGTCGCTATCCGACGTCAGTGTAGCTCTCGCGTCGTGTTGAGGTAATCCCGAACCGTAGGAAACCCAAACACCGCATGTTTAATCAAGATAAAAATTGTTAATTTTATTGTGTTGGTAAAATCACTAATTGAAGATAATTGAATAGGGACTGTAGGATTGGTGATTAGTGATTGAGCACATAAGAAGAGTTCTGGACTGTTGAACTGAGGATTCGGACGATTATTTTCAGGCAAGTGAAACTTGCTCAGTCGTTTGTTAGGCCATGTTTAGGCCATTCTGTGAAATTGTGTAAAAGAGACTAGGCGGTGAAATGATAGTCGCCTAGACACCCATACTTGATCTAGCTTGACAACGAAGCTAGATCCGACACCATATTTGATCTAGCTTGACAACGAAGTTAGATCCGATACCGTTACCATGCTATGATTCATGCATATCACATGTCACATTTGTTTTGATATAATTATACGCAATTCAATATATGCTATCATATTGCATATCATGTCATGTCATGCATTGAACGTTTGGTCATGAATGTGTAGCACACGCTACTATTGCAATGTAAGCTGCGGCGAGTAGGATTTTGACTCCTACATCATGAATGAGGCTAGGTGCACCCCTATGCCAACTCAAGAACACTTCCTGGCTCGTGATCCAGAAGATGGGCGTCAGTCCATACACACGTGGAGGGGTAGGGTTAAGCGATCACTCAGCGAAGAAGTGTGCACATACAGCAACTTCAGCTGAAAGGCGTAAACCCTGTGCACATCGTGAATACAAGTTAATCGTGAAATCGTGAATGTTGTTTAGTAGCTCTTGCTACGACGTGTCATGCATTGCAAATATCATATTCATTATAACTGCTGATGTAACGGCCTGTTTTTATCCATACGTAGTTCGTACGTATTTAATTAGTATAGTGATTTATCGGAGTAATTAATATATGATTGTATTTTTATAGCTCGAGACGCGACTTAGTGATCGCATTTATATCTTCTTTAATTTTTTTCTTTTGGTTGATGTTTTGCAGGGGCGATATCGTAATAATCCGTTTATCCTAATCAGCAAATCCCTCGAATCTTATCCCGATCAAATCTAAACATCTCAACGATATTGATTATCTAATTCAATATCCTAAATAAGCCTTAATGTCGCAATCAAATCTTAGCCGGCAATATGTAAAGATCTTAGTGTTGATTTCCTAATCAAATCGTGACAGAACCGATCTTTCCGATATTTTAACTATACGAGCCTCCCAATCTAATCTCAGTATCTCGAAATTGACCTCTTAATCAAATCGCGACCAAATCAATCTTCCTGATCAGAATGTCTCGATCGAGATCACATGTTATCTTAGCAAATTTTTAATATCTTAATTAATTCCATTCTTTTACTATTAATGAATCCGAATCCTAACTAACTCTACATCTAATATCCTAACTAAAGAGATTTTATTCAAAACTCAAAATCTCAATGAAATCTTAATGAATTCTAATAAGACTAAATGTCCTAATTCAAATCCTATGTAGCTGAGCAACCTAGCTAAATCCCGGAGGGTGAGATCATATCATATCCCATATCATACCCCGATATGATTTTCATTAACAAATCTCCCATATCATACCCCGACTTGCGCGCACCAAAATCCTAACGGATCATATACAATCTCCTCCCCGTTTGATTAGCTTGCAACGACCCACGTAGCCCCCTCACATGCGGGTCCTCAAGCCCAGCTCCTCCGCACGATCGCATGCTGAGAATCTCAACAACCCACACCAATCCCCCTCCGTGCATGCTTTCCGCAAACCCACTCACCCACGTCATTTCTGTTCTTCTACTTCGTTATAAGGCCTCTCCCCTTCCAACAGATAGCCCCGACTTCCCCACGTCTCCAACCGACTCGCACACAATCTCTCGACAACCCCCCATGTGATATCATCTCAACCACCCACGAAACCTTTAACAAAGCCCATGCCCTATTATTTCGCCTTCTCCCTTCTACAAACCTGCGAGCGCCTTCCCCCCGTTCGAAACAAACACTAGCACGACCCTTCACCCAATCCCCTGGGACTCGACCTCTCGTCGGCGCCCCACCGGTAGTGCCTCCGCTGCCCATGACTACCCTTCGCTCCCGGAGCTCGCACGTCCCACCACCTTGCTCAGACACCCTCCTCTGACCTCCCAGTCCCGCCGGAGGAACTCATCCCCTCCGTTTACCCTCGCACCGTGTCTCGCCCCTTCAGTGGCCTTGTCCCTTCGGTATCCTCGCCCCCTACCGTCGACCGCCACAATCCCCATCGTCGGTAGCACCCGCTCCTCCCAGCCTTTCTCCATTCCCTACTCCGAACGCCAGGCCACTCTCCATCTCTCCGACCTCACCCGGCGACACCCTAGAACCCAACCCCACGGCGCTCAGCCCCTGCCATTCCCTTCACCCTCTCGCCTCCCTCCGACCGTTTCTCGTCATCTCCCCGACCTCCGAAATCCCAGGCGCTGAGCAACCCAACACCGCCATCCGGATATCCCCGTAGCTCCAGTCCACTACCCCGCTGTCGAGCCCAATCCCAACCCAGCTCCCTCTATCCAAGCACCAACCCCGCCCTCGACGGCCCGACCCCCATCTCCCCTGTTTCGCCTTCCTTCCTCTGTTCGGAACAAAGGATCCCAGTCGTCGCCGCCTCCGGGCATCAGCCATCCCATGGGCCCACGCAATCTTCCCCGATCTCCTTCCCTACCTCCCCGACGCCTTCCAGAGCTCGGTGACCCCATCTCCCCCTCGAACCCCCAACATCGCCACCGCCCCGTACCTCCTCGCTCGGCAACCCACATCGTGGCAACCTCCACCCAAATCCAGCCCTTCCGAACTTGCCACGCGCCGTATACGAACCCCTCTCCAAAAGCTCCGCCCATGTCCCTGATCCCTCTCCTATTTCCTTCTGACATTCGAACCAAACTCTCGCAGGCCACCTCTCCGACCCTCCCTCAAACCGCCAGCGAACCACCTCCACCTCCCTCGCCCTCTCTCGCTCCGATCTCCGACGAGCGAAGCCAGCATCCCCCACCTACCGACGGCCATCCCCGCCTCCGGCAGCCACCAGCCCTTCGCCGCAGAACCCCTCGTCGCCAGCCTCCGAATCCGCCACCGCCCGATCCCGATCCGCTGCTGCCCAGATCCGACTGCCGCATCTTCCCAGCCACCGCTCTAAAACACTCTCGATCTTCTCCTCCTCTGCAAACAAGAAACAAAGCCAAGAATGAGAGACAGATGATCAGTTGGTGAGTCTTCTAGCATATGTTCACCTATTGTTATATAAGCAAACAGTTACCCCTCTATTAAATGGAAACGATGTGCTAGAAAGTGATTGGTACCCTAGTTTAAAAGGTTGTCTTGATACCTGTAATTTACTAGTACGCGTTAATATTTATTAGTTATCATTTATATAGAGGTATCAGTCAATTAATGGGTTAGTTTGTTACTTGATTTGTGACCTTATAATAATAATAAGTTGTTATACCTACTGGTACACTTGAGTAGCCTAATTAATTACCTATACATCTTAAGCTGTGACTTCGTAATAATAATAAGTTAGATTAGTGTTACACATGCTTAAGTTTTATTTGGTAGCAATACTTTGCAATACCCATTTTTTAAGGTTGGTATTATTATCATATATGTAGCATTAGACTGTGATATATGTAGACATATTTTATAATCAGTTAACCGTAAGATAAGATGGTATGCAGTTTGGGTGTTGAGTTAGCTTGATGTAGGAGATGTTAGTTCTAAGGAAACTGCACTAACAAGTTAGACTAATAAAAGTTCTAAATGCGTTAATAGTTTCTAACTCGATGTTATGGACCTAACGACGCAGATATTGCGTACGCCTCATTGCTATCTCTGGACACCCAAATCGCGTCGCTTCAGGCAAGTGCACTTTTACCGTTGCTTTTAATTGCTTTGACCCAAGATATTCTGATATGCAAGTGTGCATTCTTTTTACGTGTTTTAAAGTGCTATTACATTTATTTGTCAAACCGAGAATCACTAATGTTGTGTCATACCATAATGCATGTCACGCTGATAACTTAACCTGCTTGTACACACTTGAGTGAATGGATATTGATGGAACAGATTGATGGAACACTTGAAATCGTGGACTTGTGAATTCGTGCGCCCAAGAGGCAAAATAGTGAAATCGTGATGTCATGTGAGTTGACAAGCTCGTGTTTGTAATATGAATTAGGCTGGCTCGTGTCCAACAGAACACTTGGGTGGGGTAGTTCAATGTAGTAGAGGCTGGAATGCTGGATTGCACTCTCGTGGTGAACTTGACCGACACCTGGCCGGGTCGGTGAGTAGAGAGCCACGGGTAGCTCCCGTTGGCTTGGGTGTAATGCTGGTCACTTTTCCCCCTCAGACATTGGGCTTTTTCACTAGGCACACTTGAATGATTGTCGCGTTCTTTTACTCCGTTGTTACTATTGAGGATTGCGTGCTCTGTTAGTTACTCCTGCCTTATTCGTGTACTAATATCATGTTTATTGCTGTACACACTACACTTGCCGTGCACACCACACTTGTCTCCCTTATTGATGTACACACACCACACTTGCCATGTTCACTGCTATACACACCACACTTGCCATGTTATTGATGTACACACACTTACCATGTTATTGCTGTGCACACAACACTTGCCATGCTTATTGCTGTGCACATTACACCTTGTCATGTTGTTACTTTGTGCACTACACCTCGCCTGCTCACTGCTGTGCACACTACACTTGTCAGTGCTCATATGTTTCTTATGCTGCCATGCTTTAACTGATGTGACTTTTGTTTTGTTGCTCATATTGTCATGTAAACGTTTTTGAAAACCTTGCCGAGGGTCAAGTTTCTTTCTTATCTTTTAAAATCTTGCCGAGCGACCCTCGCTGACGTATATTTCCTTGTTTTGTGAAATATACGTCAGGTATTAGATAGGTTTGCAGAGGAGCGAGTCTATATACTGAGCAGGTTGACCAGGAGTGCTTGCCGCTGAGTTCCTTCGCTGAGGAGCGTTTTGCTTTCGCATCACCTTTGTACTTGTTGATTCCTTCAAAACTTGTATGGGCTTTATGACCCTCTCTCTTTTATATCCCTGTTGTTGTATTCGTTTTTGAGACATTAAGATTGTAATAAAATTTATCTGTGTTGTTTGAGTCGCATGCAAGAACCTGCAGGATGTTATCACACAGACGCGTAATGTGCTTAAACCAAGGAGGGGAGAAAATAAAAAGTACCTCCTTCTTGCTTTAAGCACATGCGGACCTTCGTCGCGTCCTCACTCCCAAGTACAATGGGAAGCAGGGCGTGACAGCTGCATTCATTAAAATATCATGCCATGTCATCATCATTATTTTAGAACTGCTAGTTGCACTCTTTTGCTTTAATGATTCCTTGCACAAAAGTCGCCCTTCCCTTTTTGGAGATTTTTGCTGACATGTGCCCTTTTCTCTTTGGGTGTCACATGTCAGGTTTTGAGTCTGAGGCCATTGCTGAAGACGACCATTTCGCTGACGTCAAGCCTGAGGCCTTTGCCGACGTCCAATTCGAGGACACCGGAGACCAGTCTTAGTCTCAGCAGAAGGCTTTCGTAGTTGTTGTTTACTTTTCTAGTTGTTGCGGTTAGACTCTTCGGTGCGTAGCACCTTATGTTGTTTTTGTTTCGGCCATGCTTAGGCCTTCTTTTTAGACTATTGTATTTCCTTTTATGACTATCTCAGGATGTTTTGGATTTAATTTGGATGTTGTTGGATGTTGGTAATCTTTAACTGCTTTCGATTATTATTATTGTTGTTGTTTCTTTTGCAATGCAAGAATTTACGAATGGATGAACACACAGACGCTTATCAGACTGAAGCTTCACAGCTTCAAGTCTGAGCGAACATATTCGCGTATTGCCTTCCGTACTTGGGAAGCTGGGCGTAACAGCCTAGTCCACGACGTATATTCTGTATTTGGGAGAGCAGGGCGTGACATAAATGGTTGTTAAAAAGTATTGTCCCAGATTGTGTGGAATCCTCCGCGTCTCCCCTTGTCCGAAAGACTATTTATAGCTGATTGCATTCAAGCGACGTTAGAGGGTAACGTCCAAGCTTTTAAGGCGTTTTATTGCTTTTGGCCCGAGCTGTCGTCATTGATGACGAGTTAAATGGTCAATCATGGAATGTCTTTCTTTCTGAGCCGATGCTTTAAATGAAAAAGTCCAACGGTCGGCTGAGTTGCAGCCTTAAATGAAGAAACTGCTGGCATCATGTGAGGGCTCCGGGGCTGTCGGGCCGAGGCTGCGAGCTTTACTGTGCCGGCACAATGCTGTATCAGGTTCAGATTAAATATACCACAGGTCCACGGTTAGAGCAAAGTAAAAGAAAACCCCTGAAAAGAGGCATGGGAGATGGTTAGATTTACGAGCCTTCAACAACCTAAAACTCCGAAGCGGGCCACGTTAATCGGAATGCAAGTAAACTAAGGATATCGTGCGTGCGTTCGCGCACGCAGAGCCATGCATTTAAACAAGGCATTACTTATTTGTCTCTCGTGAGTCCAACACATAATCACCGCGATTTACTCCCAAAAATAGACACGCCCCCCTCGCGCCCCCTCCCCCAAGATCTTGCTCCCGACGTCACCACCACCAGTTGCAACAAACCTCGGATCTCCTCCCACACGTGTCACCTCACGTGTGCCTTCTCTCCCCCTCTAAATACCCATTTACATGCACCCATCAGAGAGAGAGAGAGAGAGAATGGAAATGGTGAGATTGAGAAGGCAACCGCAAGCTCTAACCCTCTCGTTGCCGCCTCAATCTCTACCCCTATCATCATTCCCCCAACTACTCCCCTTCTACTTCCCCGATCACCTCGGCGCTCCGTCCATCGCCGCCCTCTCCGACCTCCAGAAGCTCTCCGTCCTCGGCCACGGAGCCGGCGGCACCGTCTACAGGGCCATCCACCGACCCACCGCCTCCATCATCGCCCTCAAGGTCCTCCCCTCCACGTCCTCCTCCGCCGCCCGCGAGGCAGACATCCTCCGCCGCCTCCACCAGTACTACGTCTCCCCATCCCCCCGCATTGTCCGGTGCCACGCCGTCCTCCCCGACGCCAACAACCACCGCCTCTGCTTCGCCATGGAGTACATGTCTCGCGGTTCCCTCCGTCACGTACTCCAAAGTCGCCGCAGCCTCCCTGAGGCCGCCATTGCCGTGGTGGCACGAAGCGTGCTCGAAGGGCTGAACCATATGCACAGAGTCGGCATCGTGCACGGAGACATCAATCCGTCCAACTTGCTGGTTGGGGCCAAAGGGGAGATCAAGATTGCAGATTTTGGGGCAAGCCGGGTCGGTGTAGAGGAGGGGTGGGGTGGGACTTGTGCCTACATGAGCCCGGAGAGGTTCGACGGAGAAGGGTTTGGGGGAGGGGGAGACGGCGGGGGGTTTGCCGGAGATGTATGGGGGCTAGGGGTGGTGCTGTTGGAGTGCCATGTGGGGAGGTTTCCGTTGGTGGGGGACGGTGAGAGGCCGGACTGGGCAACGCTGATGTGCGCCGCATGCTTCGGTGGGCCTCCGGAGATGCCAGTGAAGGCGTCGCCGGAGTTCAGGTGGTTCGTGGGTAGGTGCCTGGAGAAGGAGTGGCGGAGGCGGGGGAGCGTGGAGGAGCTGTTGGATCATCCTTTTGTTGCGGAGTGTCGCTGCTCTGATTCTAGTTTGATGGCGGTGATCAGTGATGCGGACGGAGATTGACGTACGTATAGTAAATGGATAGGTATTGTTTTGAATTCTGTAGGTGGTGGTACTTTTTTTTTTTTTTTTTTTTTTGGGGGGGGGGGGTGTTTAAGATGAGTTTTGTTGTGAGTTGAGGGAGGCCTTTGGCCTCCCCCTCAACATCTCACCATTACTCCCCACTAAGTTAATGGGGAGTCCCTTGGACTCCTATTTTCTCTAAATTGAATATATATAGAGCCATGGCTTGTGCCATGGCTACTCCTTATGAGAGATTGTTTACTCTCTTCTCTAAAATCCTTCAACACGTTATCAGCACGTTTGCTCTAAAATCTTTGAGCTTTTCATCCCGTCTCACCTCAAAAATTCAATCACTATGCGCGAAGGAATCTTTTGATGCGGCGAAGCAATGCGTGGATTTTTTTTGGCGTATCGGGAGCGGGATTACTATCTACGGATTTTTTTTAATTACGATCGTCCCTAGATCTTTTGATCTAGAGGTAACTTTTTCGATCCCGTAGATACTTACAAAATATTGTTCGCCATGATTTTACATAGCTTTTCTCGAGGCTTGTATAAATCTGCAACATCTTGCTAAACATCTAAAAAAATTATGTGTGGTTAATAACATTACTGAATTGATGTGAATTCATATAAAAAGAGGTAATGTTTCATATTCACATAGCCAAGTTATGCTTGAGATACATTACTGTATATGCTTGAGAATTGAGCCAAGCACCTAACATATACTGGTACCATGCTTAACATTTAACAAGCTATTACCTTAATGGGCAAAACATTACTTACAAAGGGTAAAACGATGAGTATGAGATTAAACCAATCTATTTTTCCCTGGATCCCTTGTTTTGCCTAGCAATTTATACTCGCAATGAGTTGCCATGATTAGCTTGGACAAAGATAAATTTCCTCAGTCACATTCAATATTATGGTTCCCATTCAAGTGTATTTACAGAAGCAGTCTTAGAATATGCTATTAGGAGTAATCGAAGTCTATTTTTAGCAGTTAGAATTTGGTATCTTCTTACTGCCAATTAAGAGTGGGCCGATTCGAATTTGGGCCAGAAGCCAAAATTATGAACACTTGAAAGGGACTCAAAAATCCAGGAGGCATCAAGACAATGGCACACTTGGCAGCATAAAGTATTAAATTATGAACACTGGTTTGTGGGCCTAATATTGAGACCCTTGTTGTTTTCTTTGATTCTGGATAAAAAGGAAGGGATTTTAGGGACAGACTTAGGGTTTGGGATTTTTGGAATTCCTCAGCCCAAAAATGGGCTGAAGGGCACTATTCTGTTTATTTTAAATAAATTAAATATCTTCATTGTTGGGCCTGCAGCTCATTTGTAACCTGGTTAATAATTTCTATGTGCCTGCAGCCCAATTTTATTAATAATTGGTTTTGCCTACTAAAAATGGGCCCGAAACCCAGAAATTCATATTGCAATCTTCATTGTGTTAATTAAAATTTTGATTATTACAGTAGTTTAGCTGTTTATTTGGGCCTGAAGCCCAGATTATACATGAAAATAAGTTTTATGGGCCTGCAGCCCCATTCAGCTTAATTATTATTCGGGTTTTCCCAATTGGGCCAGAAGCCCAGTAAATCCAATTGCCAGCTTATTTTGTCAATTAATATTTTGCCAATGGGCCTGAAGCTCAAGTATTAATGATATTTTAATTTGACTAATTCGGCCTGAAGCCAAATTAATTCAAAATTTTGACAATGGGCCTGCAGCCCAAATGTTAACAATATTTTAATTTGACTACTTAGTGCAAGAAGCCCATTACATTTTATTGCAATAATTAATTTGTTAACTTTGGGCAAATGGGCCTGCAGCCCAAATATAAATGAAATATTACAATGATTAATATTTTTGGGCCTACAGCCCAATTCAAACTATTAATTTATTTTAATTCCTTGTCATGGGTCTGTCGCCCAGTCTTTCATATTGCTAAAATAATAACACTATTGCATTATTATTAAATTATGGAATATTAGGATTTTTTCAAAATATAATTATCTTAAGGATCCTGCGACCACTCTGCCGTTAGTAAACTAACTTAACGGTGTATGCCGTCTCCCCGTGGTCCGAGAGATTATTATATTTTATAGTCTATTTTTCCATATTTTATATGCATGTGTTATATACATGCGTGGTTGTTTATTTTATGTCTGTAGCATTTATAAACTGCGTGGATGTTTATGTAAGCTAAAATGTGATTTTTGGGATCGGCCAATTTGATACCCTTTAAATTCCTTGCAATTTAATTTTCTTTTTTGAGAGAATTTGTAAGTGAGGATTATATGTATTTTTGCCAAAGACCGGTGTACCGACAAAATGAAGACGACGTCGTAAATTTGAAAAAATATGGATCCATTCTGGGTTTCCAAGTTGTATTTTTCTTTTCTTTATGGACTGTATATTTGAACTTGGGACTTTGTACATTTTTGGGTATCTGGCCGATCCCCACATTTTGCTTACTTTATTTGTTATGCGTGAATTTCAATTTTAAATTAATTTATGCTTATTTTAAATTACGTAGATAAAATGGCAAAATTGGCAAGCGTCGATTTCGAAGTCCTTGACTATGCAGGGAAGAATTACCTGAGTTGGCGAGTGGACCTGAAGTTCCACTTGCGTTCGATGGCCCTCCTTGGGTCCATTTTGGCTCCTTCCTCGGCCCCAGCAGCGGTCGATGCTTCTTCCTCGGCCCCAGCAGCGGTCGATGCTTCTGCTGCATCCAGCAGCGGCACTTCAACCACTGTATCCAATGTAGATAAGGCGAAAGCCATGATCTACATTAGGAAACATATAGATCGGACCTTAAAGGCCGAATACTTAATGGTTGAGGACCCAATGGACCTATGGACAGCGCTGGAGGCCGGTATAAACATCTAATTGATGTTATATTACCGCGTACTAGTTATGAGTGGGAAAACCTCAGACTTCAGGACTATAAGTCCGTTGCTGAGTATAATTCTGCACTTCATAACATCACCTCACGCCTGAAGTTGTGCGGTGAAGAAGTGACAGAACAGCGCATGTTGAAAAAGACATTTACCTCGTTTCACGAGAAAAATGCAATCCTCATGCAGCAGTATCGTGAATGCAACTTCACGCAATTCTCTGATCTGATCTCATGCCTAATTAGGGCAGAGCAGAATCGAGACTTACTGCTAGCCACTCATAATTTACGTCCAGCCGGCACTGCCCCTATCCCGGAAGCCCACCACGTTTCTCCCCAGAAGTGGAAAAACAAGAAGAAGGCTAATAATAACAAAGGGAAAGCTGTGATGAAGAATGGACGAGGAGCAGCACCCCCGTCCAAAAACAACAATACAGGAAAGAGTAACTTCATATGGAAGCAAAAGAACACTGACCAAGTGTCACTTCCTAAGAAGAACTGAGAGGATAAATGCCATAGATGCGGCATGACTGGCCATTGGTCCAGAATCTGCCGCACTCCTCGCCACCTCCAGGAACTATATCATGCGAGCCAGAAGTCTCTGCCTGAAACAAACTTGGCGGCTGTTCAGCCACCAATGATGTTCACTGCAAATGACTTCGAGAACGACGACTTGCTCGATTAAGCTTCATCTTTTATCTATGCATTTAAAATTCAATGTTGCTTCATCTTTAATTTGCTTAAGTACGAACTTTTATTTTGAATGTCTTCTTCATTGACTTAAATAAAATTTCGTTTTACTTATAGATGAAGTATGGAATATTGTGGACAGTGCCTCGTTGCACTGGTGTAGCATTGATATTGCTCCCACATACAACGAGACTATAAGATGCAAATTCTCCTCTTAAACGTATAGGAAATCTCCAATTTTCAAGGATAGTTCTTTTAAAGAAAATAACTTGAAAATTGTGGATAATATATATTGAATATCAATATGTAAATCGTCAAGAAAAATGGCCAGAAGACCATCTGCTTACGATTTCATTGGACCCCCGTCGGGCCCCTATAATTACAGATATTCATCCTATAGAAAGCCAACTCGACTGAGCACCAGAAGTGCCTTTCTTTGCCATATTTTTTATCCCTGGCAAAATGGACTTGGTCATCCTGGATCAGCAATGATGGACGCATCATCAAATGAATCCATTGGAGAACCTGAAGATTCTTCAAAATGTTGAGTTTCCTTGTCCCCCTTTGTCATAAGGGAAAACTAATAGAGAGACCTTCCCTCCTGAAAGTGGGTTTAGAGTCTCCTGGCTTCATTGAGAGAATACATGGTGACCTTTTGCGGGCCTATTCACCCCGCAAATGGCCTATTTTCGGTACTTCATTACTGTTTTGATATATGCATCTACTAGATGGTCTTATGTGTGCCTTTATATTCACTCGCAACCTAGCTTTCTCAAAAGCTTATAATGCGGGTGAATTTACTACACATATCATTCAAGACTTCTGCCAAGTAACTGGCATTAAAATTGAACATCCTGCAGCATGTTCAAACTCATAACGAGTTAGCAGAGTCTCTGGTAAAGAGACTCCAATAGATTTCACGTCCATTGTAAAATCGCAGTTGCCTGTTGATGTTTAGGTACCATCACACTTCATTCTGCATCGCTTATCACGATACGGCCCATTTGTTGCCATATCTTATTGCTGATGCTGTTTGCTTATGGTTTACCACCAAGTCTTGATAAATGTGAATTTGATGAGCATAATCTCATTGAAATAGGCACGCAGTCTAAAGAAGCCTGAAGCTTCTGAGACCATATCATGGGACACAAAAGTCCTCATCTCATTATGATCTGCATACTTTTTCTGTGTGAAGTTGAGATCCAGAAGATCCTTCACATTAAGAATAAAGTACATCAATTGCCGGATAAAATTGCGGACAACCAGAAGATTGTTCGTTCACACGTCCCCGCTGCCAACACGCCAGCTAGGATTGACATTCCCAAAGATGGATGCAATCCACCGGCAGCAGAATTGGCCGTACCTCAATTGAAAAGAGGACGCCTGCCAGGTTCAAAATATAAAATTCCTCAAAATAGGAAGATTCCTGGATATATCAAAATGATCCAACCACAGGATGCTGAGCTCAGACCAGCAACCTCTCCCCTCCTAATTTTCCCTGTAGAGGAAACATCAGGAGAAACATCATTATATTACGTACGTACTGGAGAGGTACTGGACAGATATAGCACAGTCGTCGACGACGGTTTTGCTTTCGCTATTGCCGTTCACGTCGCTGAATACGACGATGACGTCTACCCACTTTTCTATAGCGTAAACGCATAGATTGGCCAAAGTGGGACGTGGCAATAAGAGTAGAGCTGGACTCACTCTTGAAAAGCAAAGTCTTTGGACCAGTAGTCCATACACCTGAATGTGTAAAACCTGTGGAATATAAGTTGGATTTCATAAGAAATTGAAATGAAGGAAATGTGATCATTTTCCTACTAAGCCTAAACTTCTCTGAAAAATCCAACACATGCAGCTCATGGACGTTGTGACTGCATATATATACGGTAATATATATATATATATATCTATCTATATAAAACTTCCAGAAGGGTATACTCTACCCCCAGAGATGAAAGAGAGACGTAGAAACGTCTTCTCCATAAAGGCTACAAAGATCATTAGTTGATCTTAAACAATATTCTGCATGTGTATCTTTTTCGAAAGATCGTTGACAGGATTTGTGATATTCGCCGTATAGGTGGTCGACTTAAAGCTAATAGGATCTCCTACAGAGACCATGTAGAAATCTGATAGCTTTAAGCATATCTTGTAAATGAAAAACCTTGGTATAACAAGGTATTATCTCGGCTTATATATTTAACACCTTCATGGTGGAATCCTTTAATATCCTTCATACACCTGGAGTATATGAAGAATGATGTCCACTTGCATCCTATTAAAAATGTATGCTTATTTATGACACCTTCCAGTAGCTGGAAGAGGGGGAGGACATCCTAGGTCCCGAAGAGCCTAGCTTTAGTGTACTTGTTACACTTCTTTATCTGGCCAACTGCACGTGTCTTTGATAGAACGTATGCAGTGAAGTTGTTAACCAGATAAAGTGTTGCCCTGGAGAGCACCACCAGACCAAGGATAAGCTGCTTCTGCGCAACTTCCAAGGGTCAAGGAATATATATCGCATATGCAGGTTTAAAGATCATCGCAATGACTAAAACACAATAGGCCGGCCACCTCCTAAATATCTACACATCATCCTACAATGTCTACATCTTCTGAGAAGCTCATTATCCAAGAAGCAAGTATTAGAAACGCTCAGCCAGGTCCAGTAGTACCTCGCAGACACACTGAAGACTGATTCAATGAATACTTTAGTGACGTCATCTACCAAACTTCGAAGAGCTTTCCACTCCAGAACACCACTGCTTTACTATATCCGCTAGATGAGTGAAACTTGTATAGATGAGTGATGATTGTATTTTCTTTCAGAACATGATGGATGTATAGATGAATATGAGATGATTGTATAGATACATAGGAGATCTGTAAGCCTGAAGCTTGTACAGATCAGGGGGAGTCCCTCGATAGTTGTACTCTTTTCCCTTAAGCTGCTGGTTTTTCCCACTGGGTTTTCCACAGCTAAGGTTTTAACGAGACAACCACAGTGGCTCTGGATCCAGAAGTATCCACCCCATTAGCATACTGAATCCTGAAGTATTCATATGCTTAAGCCAATGTAATGGAGAGATGAGGGGGAGTGTTGTGAGTTGAGGGATGCCTTTGGCCTCCCCCCCTCAACATCTCACCATTACTCCCCACTAAGTTAGTGGGGAGTCCATTGGACTCCTATTTTCTCTAAATTGAATATATATAGAGCCATGGCTACTCCTTATGAGAGATTGTTTACTCTCTTCTCTAAAATCCTTCAACAAGTTTTACATTTACATCGATTTTTTATTCCATTAGATGAGCAACAGAGCCAAGGGGCCTGCTCAATCGTGAAGCCTATTGTTCACAGTCTAACAAATGAGAATAAAGAACAAGATCGACCCACTCATCAACACCACAAAAATATGCAAGGTTGTTATCTGCATTCTGTTGTCAACCTCCGCCTGCAATTTGCATCAAAATCATCAGTGCATTTCTCTTCGTATATAAGAACTTGCCTACACTAGCAAGAATCCAAGGCAAGTAGCGCAAGGATGACATGATGAGGATGCAGTAGCTCCCCAGCTCCATCACAGCATGAAACCCACCACAGAGAATGACAAGTGATTGACTAGCAAAAGCCCAAAACATCACACGGTTTGCAGCGCACATACTTGCAATCCTACCAGCGTTGGGAATAAAGTAGTGGATGGTGAATATCTTTTCTGCTGTTCCATTCCAACCATCATCATGGAACCGTCATCAGATTTCCAGCTGCGGTTTGAGAAGTTCTACAAAGACCACAGCATGGCCAAAATCATCAGAGAAGTGCCACAGCTCAGGTAGATCTGGGAAATGGCAAGACAATAACAAGTCGTCTTATAATCAGCATACGTCAAGAGACATACGCTCAAAAACAAGGTTAGCAAGCAGTCAGCTAAAATATTGATTCTGCGCCCAGATAGGCAGCTCAAGGGGCACTCGCTTTTTTTAGCAACATTTCAATTAGTTATTGCACTCGCAACAAAAGCAGACATCACCAGACACTCGTAGCTTTTGCATAAAGGAAATATGGCAAAAAATTTATTAGACATAACAATGAAAGTCCCCATTAAAACAACACCGTAATTTGTCCATGGAACCATTATTTAAGAAAAGACAAAGTAACACGTACGGAGAGAAGGATCTGGGTATTCGATTTAAAACAAACCAGTGAACATAAATACTGCAAACACATTCTTGTGCTCTTGCTTGTATTGGCATTTGTTTTACCTGCACCAATACCAGAAAGGGATTAATTATTGTTCAAATGGCATAATTGAAAGCAGTTAAACCTATCAATGTTCTAAATGGAACAAAATGTCTCAGTACCCCTCCAATGAAAAGCTCAAGGTATGCAAATGCAAAAAATTTAAAATATATTTGTTGCGAAAATTCATCTTCAAAATTCAATACATGATGAAAAATTATAAAATCTACAGTTATATATCTTATGGTTAGAAGGCCAGCAATTTCATTTCACCAAGGCAAAATGTACTGTGGTCTTCTGCTATCCTTTCCAATAGTATAAGCATAAACCAATTGGCAATGACACGTAGTGGCGGAACCGGACATTTGGTTTGGTGGGATTCCAATACATATATGTTTTTAATGGGAGCCTAGTCCCGTACCTCCACAACCCAAAGGGTAGATCTGCCGGTGATGGCACAGGCGCAGACTCCCTTTCTTTACCTCAGCACACAGTGAGGCAAAGATTTAGATCCCTAAGATATAGGATATTCAAATGTTGCAATATTTCCAAGTATACCCTGCATTACTGCTGTTATCCGCTGAATAGTTTTATCCAAATTTCCAGGTAACAATGTCTTGACCATAAGCAATCTCATTGCCCAGTTTTCTGGTATACATGGATATGCCAAACTCTTTTGACTTCTTAAAAGACATTCTTGTAGCCTTGCATAGCATCACAATATCCAGGACGGTCTCCAATTTAATTCATAAGGTCGTGGTCAATTGCTCTGGAAAAAATAGCATCGAGAAAATGATTAGAGAATTTATTAATACACAAATTATTGGCAGGAGATCTCTATGATCATTATCCCTTCCCCTCAAAAAGTTGCATACACAAATTTCACTTCGACTAAAGGTGAAGACTAGTAAATGTGTCCAGATTCAAAGCTGAATTGAACATTGATGACATGTCCATAACACTAATATACTTCACAGTAGATTACAAGAACTCCCGAAGCATTAAGCTACAGCTGAGACAATCAGAGGGGGAAAAAAATACTCATCACCTATTCACCATGACAATTCCAATTGTCTATCAGTTCAAGCATGTGGGAGAGCTAGCTTCCTAATGCTTGTGCATGCCATTGACTATTCATTAGCTCTCTTAATCGGGGGACTAAATGAACGAAAATAGCTAAAACTGTGAGAAACTACACCATGAGACGGAGTCATGACCTCTAAGCTCAGGCTCTCAGCAAATAACTCAAATTAATTTCTTTGCCTGGGCCCTGGTGTGATAATCTAGTTGGAAAGGTAGAAAGTTAAAGCCGTGTGAATAAGTAAGATTCAGCTTCACAGAAACATTAAACAAGATGTCCATAAAGATTTCGATGCCCAACAAGATCCATCTCACTTGAAAACCTCCCAGGTATGTTTTAATGACTATGGAACCATCGCACTTAGGGTTGAGTCCTCACAAATCTTTATAGGGGAAAATGACTGTAAGCGGGTGATGGGCGTATCACATATCAGTGGAGGCGCAAGAAGGGGCTGGCGGCAAGTTATGGAAAGACCGGCGGCATACACAAGGGCGGCATACACAAGACCGAAGGACGTATTCGTAAACTTTTTGGGCCATTTTTTGAATTAAAATTTTTTAGTAGTTTATGTGTACAATTGTAAAATCTGGACTCTATGTATAGGCCATGGGTGGGAGGGATTTTCTTAGGCTTATTTTGAGAGAATTATTCATAGAGAGGTGAGATTATCCATCGTCTTCGGGAGAGTGCGGACGCCCTCCACAATTGGCATCTTGGGAGAGCGATCACATCTTTGATGGTGGCCAAGTTATCTTTTTATTTTCAGTTTTATTCCATAAAAATCGGATTTTTCTTTCGTTCCTATCCACAGGGTCGTGCGGCCCCCTCGGGGCCACAACGGGGTCGGCCAACCTCTGCGGACCTTCCGCAGGGGCGTCCGGTCCCTGCCGACTACAGAGGGGGGATCCAACGGCCCCCTCCAATCATCGGAGAGGCCGCACGGCCCCAGGAGAAGGCCGACAGGGCCAGGCGGCCCTTCTCCAGGGCCGCCTGCCTGTAGGGTCCAGGAGAGGACGTCCATGCTACGGCGAGGGTTGGCCGGACTCAGGAGATCATCCGGCACCTCGGCGAGGGTGCCATGACTATTCAGGAGCAGCGCACGGGGACGACTTCCTTTCAGGAGACTTCCAGGAGCCCGACGACGACAGATATGAGTGATACGAGTTTTGAGGGCCCCACGGCCCCCCGATATGATGCAGAGAGACGACGGCGTGCACCCCCGACCTATGAGGGGTACCCAGGCGACGACGGCAGAGATGTGGACATGGAGGAGGATCGGGTTTCCTATGCTGGCGGAGATGACTGTAGAGATTATGGGGACAGATATGGAGGTCCACGGAGAGGATGGGAGGGGCCTATAGAGCGTTGGAGATACAGATACCAGCCCCACCGTCCTGGACCCTATGAGGGGCGAGCTGAGCAGTGGAATTTTAGGATGGACAGCCGGGTTCGAAAGCTGAAGATGCCTATTTTTTAGGGTGATAACCCCTATTGGTGAATAAACAGAGCAGAGAGATTTTTTTTCAGTGATCCGCATGACTGAGTAGAAGTTAGAGGCGGTGGCGACGTGTTTAGAAGGAAAGGCCCTCTTCGTTGTTTCAGTGGAGAGAGCAGCGCCGTCGTTTTCGTTCATGCGAGGAGATTAAGGACGGCTTGGTAGAGACATTCCCCATGACGCATGTAGGAAATTTGCAGGAGCAATTGCTTTCTCTCAGGCATGACGACACGGTGAAAGAGTACAAGGAGCGGTTTGAGGCATTGTTAAGGCATGTATGGGGGATCTCTGATGAGACACTAGAGAGCAGCTTCATAAAGGGGCTGAAGCCCACTATTCGAACAGAACTACGTCTGCAAAGACCACATGGGCTTATAGATGCCATAGAGTTAGCCCAGAGGTGGAGGACTGCCTTATGAAAAGCGGAGGTCTAAGGGCAGTTGGAGTGGACTTGTTTTCCGTAGCCAGGTAGCGACAGGGGGTAGAAAGCAGCGACGAGCAGACCAGGTTAGTGGGGAGAAGATCGAGGCCCCACATCCAGGAGGACAGTTCAGGAGGATGTCAGATGCAACGATGAGGGAGAAGAGGTAGAATGTGCTATGATTTCGATGCAATGAGAGGTTCACCCCAGGGCACATGTGTGCAGTGCGCAAACTCTAGGTGTTGATACTGGAGGATGAGGAGAATGAGGATGTCGTGGAGGATGAGACTATAGAGACTGTGGATGTGGAGCATCACCATCTAGATGTCGCGAAGGTTTCCTTAAACTCCGTGGTAGGGTTCACTCCAAACCATACCATGAAATTGACATGCCATATTTATGACCAGGTGGTGACCGTGCTGGTCGACAATGGGACCACCCACAATTTTTTCTCACAGAAGGTAGTGAAGCAGTAGGACCTACAGTTGGTGGATACTGGCAGCTTTGGCGTCATGATGAGGTCGGTCCAGATTGAGAGAACCAAGGGAGTGTGTCGCGGGCTGATTCTGACGTTACAGGACATTCAGGTGGTAGAGGACTTCTTACCTTTGGACCTGGAGAGCACAGATGTGATTCTGAGCATGAGATAGTTACAGACACTGGGTGACATGAAGGTGAACTGGAAGATGCTCAAGATGGAGTTCCAAGAGGACGGAAGGAAGATGATACTACAGGGGGACCCCAGCCTAGGCAGGACAATGGTCTCTCTGAAGACCATAACCAAGACCATTCAGTTAGAAGGGGAAGATTCTTGGTGGAGATGCAGGGGCTAGTGCGCGAGGGGGGAGATGGTTGAGAGCGAACAGACCATCTCACAGGATGTACAGTAGTTGTTGGGCCAGTTTGAGGAGGTTTTCCAGGAGCCCCAGTGTCTTCCACCCCTAAGGCCATGAGCATGTGATAGTGTTGCGTGATGGCGTGTCTCGTATAAGTGTGAGGCCTTATCGTTACCCTTAGGCCCAGAAGGATGAGATAGAGAGAATGATGGCAGAGATTGTGTGGACATGTGTCATTCAGCCGAGCGTGAGTCCCTTCTTTAGTCATGTGTTGCTGGTAATGAAGGACGAGAGCTGGCGTTTCTGCGTGGACTACATGGCATTGAATAAGGAGACAGTTCCCGACAAGTTCCATGTTCCTGTTATTAACAAGCTCCTAGATGAGTTGCATGGGTCAGCCATTTTCACGAAGATTCATCTACAGTCCAACTACCATGAGATCAGGATGTGGGCGGAGAATGTGCCCAAGATCGCCTTCAGGAATCATGAGTGCCACTACGAGTTCATAGTCATGCCTTTGGCTTGACCAATGCCCATGCTACTTTTTAGGCCTTGATGAATAAGGTATTCCGCCCATAACTCAAACAATTTGTGTGTGTTTTCTTCGATGACATCTTGGTTTATAGCCGATCCTTGGAGGAACACTTGGACTACCTGCAGATAGTTTTTCATGAGCTCTAGCACCATCAGCTATATGCCAATAGAAAGACGGGTCTATTTACCCAGCCACAAGTGGAATATTTGGGACATGTGGTATCAACAGAGGGAGTGGACGCGGACATGTCGAAGATAGCAACTATTGTGGAGTGGCCGCGCCATACTACACTACGAGAGCTGAGAGGGGTTCATATGCTTGACAGGATATTACAGGAAGTTCGCGCATGAGTATGGTACTATCGTCTGGCCACTCACAGAGTTGTTGAAGGACAAGTTCCATTGGAGTGACAAGGCGGCGCATGCTTTTGAGACCTTGAAAAGGCCATGACTACAGTACTAGTTCTAGCCTTACTGGACTTTACACGAAGATTAATCTAAAGTCCGGCTACCACCAGATCAGGATGTGGGTGGAGGATGTGTCCAAGACCGCCTACAAGGCTCATGAGGGCAACTACGAGTTCCTAGTCATGCCTTTTGACTTGACTAATGCCCCTATTACTTTTCAGGCCTTGATGAATAAGGTAGTTCGCCCCTATCTCAGACGATTTGTACTTGTTTTTTCGATGATATCTTGGTTTATATCTGATCCTTGAAGGAGCACTTGAACCACCTGCAGATAGTTTTTCATGAGCTCTAGCACCATCAGTTATATGCCACAATAGAAAGACGGGTCTGTTTGCCCAGCCACAAGTGGAATATTTGGGACACGTGGTATCAGCAGAGGGAGTGGACGCGGACATGTCGAAGATAGCAGCTATTGTTAATTGGCCACGCCCTACTACACTACAGGGGCTGAGAGGGGTCATATGCTTGACATGATATTACAGGAAGTTTGTGCATGAGTATGGTACTATCGTTTGACCACTCACAGAGTTGTTGAAGGACAAATTCCATTGGAGTGACAATGCGATGCATGCTTTTGAGACCTTGAAAAAGGCCATGACTACATTACCAATTCTGACCTTACCGGACTTTATTAGACCTTTTGTGATTGAGTCAGATGCTTCGAGACACGGGCTGGGGGCAGTGCTGATGCAGGACCAGGGCTCATTACAATATTTTAGCCAAGTTCTAACGGCAAGGGCCAGATTGAAGTCCATCTATGAGAGGAAGCTGATGGTCATTGTCTTGACAGTTTAGAAGTGTAGGCCTTACCTGTTGGAATGGAGATTTGTGGTGCGCACGGATCAGAGGAGCCTGAAGTACCTGCTGGAGCAGTGCATGGTAGCAGAGGAGCACCAGAAGTGGCTGAAGAAGCTGATATGGTACAAGTTCGAGAATCAGCAACGGTCGGGGTTAGAGAACAAAGCTCCAGATGGATTATCGAGGCGAGAGGACACACAGTTGGCAGCCTTGTCTGTACCAGTGCTGCAGGATTGGGAACCACTGCTGATGGGGATTGAAGAAGACCAGGAGTTAGCAGAGGTTAGAGCAGCACTCTTACAGGGTTCAGAGGACCACCCAGGCCATTCTCTTCAGGACTTTGATATCAGGGGTGTTTGGTGATACCGCGAACCTCTACCCACATTCTCAGTATTCTACAAGAGTTTCACAGTAGCGTGGTGGGGGCCACTCTGGGGTCCTCGAGACCTATAGGCGTCTAGCACGGGAATTATTCTGGAAAGGAATGAAGAATGTGTTGCAACGATGGTGACAGAATGTGATGTTTGCCAGCGTCACAAGTACATGACGATATCTCCTGGTGTGTTGTAGCCACTATCCTTGCCAGAGCAGGTTTGGGAGGGGATCTCTATGGACTTCATTGAAGGATAGCCAAAATCTGGATGGTTAACAGTCATACTTGTTGTAGTTGACCGCCTCAGCAAGTATGCCCATTTTATACCATTGTGTCATCCCTACAACGCTAGTACTGTGGCCGAAGCTTTTCTGAGGGAGGTTATTCGTTTGCATGGGGTGCCGAAATCTATTTTACCAACAGAGACAAGGTTTTTCTAAGTAGGTTTTGGCATAAGCTTTTTCGTTGAAGGGGTGACAGTGTTGAAGAGGAGTACGGCTTATCACCTACAGACTAACGGTCAAACTGAGGTCGTCAATAAGAGTATTGAGACATATCTGCGATGTTTTATATCGAAGACCCCGAGGTTGTGGGCACGGTAGTTAACTTGGGCAGAGTATTGGTATAATACTTATGTTCACACAGCTGCTCAGACGGCACCTTTTAAGATTTTGTATGGAAGGGATGCTCCTCAATTGGTGCATTATGGGCATGGCACGACGCCAGTTTCAGAGATGAAGCAGTACCTGGCCGAGAGAGAGATGACGTTAGAGGAGCTAAAGCATCATTTGGCCAGGGCTTAACAGATTATAAAGGCTCATGAAGATTCACATCGCAGTGACGTATAGTTTGATGTAGGATACATGGTGTATCTGAAGTTGCGTCTATATAAGCAGAAGTCCTTAGGCCACAGAAGAAATGAGAAGTTGTCTCCACGATACTTTGGGCCATATGAGGTAGAGGCCAAAGTATGGCCAGTGGCGTTTAGGCGTTTAGGCTGAGACTACCTCCAGGATCAGTCGTCCACCATGTTTTTCATGTGTCCCAGCTTCGTCAGGCTATTGGAGATCATACCCCTTCACCATCATTTCCTGAGACATTAATTGAGGACATGGAGGTGGTTCTGGAGCTTGAAGAGTTGAAGGGACTCCGTCGAGGAAGCGCAGGGGAGTGCAAGGTGCTAGTGCGTTGGAAAGGCTTACCAGAGTATGAGAGCACTTGAGAGTTAGTGGGCATTTTGGCACAGCAGTTTCCTGACTTCCACCTTGAGTACAGGTGGTTCTTTTGGGGAGGATTAATAATGGGCGTATCGCATATCAGCGGATGCACATGAAAGGGCCGGCAACAAGGTAGGAAAAGACCAACGACAAGCACAAGACCCAGGGGCGTATTCGTAAACTTTTTGGGCCTTTTTGTAAATTTTATTCTTTTAGTGGTTTATGTGTAAAATTGTAAAATCTGGACTCTATTTATATAGGTCATGGGTGGGAGTGGTTTTCTTAGGCTTATTTTGAGAGAATTATTATAGAGAGGTGAGATTATCTTTCGTCTTCGGAAGAGTGCGGACGTCCTCTACAATTGGCGCCTTGAGAGAGCGATCACCTCTTTGATGATGGTCAAGTTATCTTTTTATTTTCAGTTTTATTCAATAAAATCAGATTTTAATTTCGTTCCTATCAGCGGGATTGTTGAAAAGTATGGTTAGGTTCATGTTTTTCAAACATAACATCTTGTTTGGTATGTCTTGTCCTCAAGCAATAACATGAATGATCCTTGGATTTCTTTTGATGCAGTCTTTACCTCGCAGGCCGCTCATTCTTTGATCAACTAGTTGTCTCCCTACAAAAGATCAATGTTCACTTTCTCTTTCATGCTCAATGTTGTGGCCTTTGCTCATTGATGTGTCTTGAGTGACTCGTGGGATGGTATTATTTGGTTACAAATAGGATCAATGTAGCATCTGTGATTGCAACTGATGTCATGAACATAGGAGTCCGATGGCTTCTGTGTACTCGGTCACATGGTGTCACAGATCTCAAGCTTTGTCATATTGCATGAGTTTTAAGAAGATAATAGTTCCTTGATGATGGTGCTTCTAGCACCCCTATATGATTGGCAGCTTCTTCATAACACTACCGAGACAACCCACCCTTTTCTTCTTGTTGTTCCCTAGTCATTCAAGCCTTCTCTCATCAAGTGTTGTGCTCTCTTGTACCTATCTTTCTTAAAATTAAGGTCATTGATCACATGCAGTGTTGCTCTTCAAGTCTTCTTCCCATGGGTATCCCGTGGCAATAACTGGCTAATGGAAAAATGGTGGGACCAACACAGCCATTAGTGCTACAAAAGGTGGTGTAGCATCAGCTGGTAAGGATGTCGCTACTGGAAGTGTTTTTCCTTATTTTTCTTACGACAATGGAAATTTTTGCTGCAAAAGTTGGGTGAGCAAACTCTGCATTACCTGCAGTTATCTTGTAGGATATTTGAATTGTCCGATTACACAATATCCTAATGGGAAAAGTGCCTGATGAGCGCGATTATGTCGGGTGTCATTTGTGCAACCTTCCACAGTTATGGTTTGCCAATGTATTCTTTCCGTCTAGGCTACCTCCCACGTGGATGCTTTTGTTTGATTTCAGTTGTTTCATATGTTATATATGATTACGTCTAGATTGTTACAGATTGCACCAATGATGGTGTGATGAGTAGATGAACTTGGATGGGCTGCATAGGCATGCCTCATAAATGTTCTGTAATATGCATATCACAACATGTAAGAGCAACAGTGACTCGAATCTCAGATTGAGGACTCAACTTCGGCTCCTCTGATACTTAAATTAAAGCATAAGAGAATAAATATAATCGCATGTAATATAAAGCACACGCATTCCCTCCTCCTTTGAAAGAGGGATTTATATAGACTTGGATGAAGGGTATTTTAGTCATTTCACTTATCAGGCCTTCCTTGTGTCGGCCAAGCTTGCACATGCCTTTCGCTGGGTTGGGCCCAATGTCTGGGCTGGGCTCGAGAGCCTTCAGCTTAGTTGGGCTTGTAAGCTTTTTAGGTGGTAAGTGGTATACTACCACCCTCAAATGATCCTGCCGTTTTCTCTTTATTTTTTCCAGTTGTACGTGTTAGGGCAAAAGAAATTCTCGGCTTTATACTAAGTTAGCTAAAAGACATCTGAACACAAAATTTCCTTCAAACAGTGGTGCATGAAGAGAAGTATAAATTTCATGAATTTCATACTGCAAAAAGATGTCGTGTGAAACAACTTCATGAGCACATGAATATTGAAAAACCAGAATGTGCCTGTAATCTGAACACCCCATGAGCTTGAGCAAATTTTAATTACTGATGATGAATGTAGAAAAGTTGCGTAAAATCAACATTAACGAAAGGCATCATCAGACGAAAATGTATCATCATCATGGACGTTAGCCTTCCCACGCATTACCAAACAAGGAAGCATAGAAATGGACAAAACATGAATAGGCCTAGCAGAGCAAACCCAAAATAAACAGACAATGATGTAGCCACTTATATCGGAGACATAAGCATGGCCCCAGATATCTATCCACACCCATTCACATGCAACAACAGCTCAACAACAGCTCAACTCATTGATATTATGTCAGCAGCAACAAGTTGGAAGGAAATTCAAGTTGTCAGAAGTATGGCATTACCAACCATTTGAGTGGATTATAATTATGAAGCTTGAAAAGTAAATTGCAAATACGCATCCAGCATCCATCCAATTCTAAGTCTTAGCCTCTTATATCAGCAAGAGTGTGATATTTTGTTTTAAAGTAAAAGACTATCATGTAAAAGAAAACATTAAGCACAGATCTAATTTTCCCACTCACTCTATACTAGTATGTCATATCATCCAAAGGTTGCTTAAACCAAGATATTCTGTCTATTTCTCTCAATCAATATTTTCATTTCATATTGCCCGTATATGATACTAATGCTAAACCATAATCATCAACTATGTTAGTATGATTCGAGATATATGAAATGTGATCTTGTAACTTAGCACCATGAGCTTTGCAAGTAGCATACGCCACAATGTATTCTCCCAGAATCAAAATTTGATATCATCAAAGAAACTGAAGTGATTATGGGAAGCCTTTTGTCTTTCGTTGCATGACACCCTTAACTTTTATTTAGTATTCATCATAGTGGGGGTGGGGGTGGTTTGTTGTCCCTCAGTTACTTTGGTAGAATTATGTCCCAATGGCATCTACAGAACACCATTTAATCCATCATTCATCAAAGTCAACACCTTGAAGACTTTCCTCCAGCAAATCATCACAAATGGACCAAGTGGGAGCCATTGAAAACTTATAGAAGAGGGATTATTTCACAATCTAATGCTACAGCTAAACTGTACAAGATGCAATCTCATTTCATATTGCCCGTATATGATACTAATGCTAAACCATAATCATCAACTATGTTAGTATGATTCGAGATATATGAAATGTGATCTTGTAACTTAGCACCATGAGCTTTGCAAGTAGCATACGCCACAATGTATCTCCCAGAATCAAAATTTGATATCAGCAAAGAAACTGAAGTGATTATGGGAAGCCTTTTGTCTTTCGTTGCATGACACCCTTAACTTTTATTTAGTATTCATCATAGTGGGGGGGGTGGTTTGTTGTCCCTCAGTTACTTTGGGAGAATTATGTCCCAATGGCCCTATGATACATCTACAGAACACCATTTAATCCATCATTCATCAAAGTCAACACCTTGAAGACTTTCCTCCAGCAAATCATCACAAATGGACCAAGTGGGAGCCATTGAAAACTTATAGAAGAGGGATTATTTCACAATCTAATGCTACAGCTAAACTGTACAAGATGCAATCTCATTTCATATTGCCCGTATATGATACTAATGCTAAACCATAATCATCAACTATGTTAGTATGATTCGAGATATATGAAATGTGATCTTGTAACTTAGCACCATGAGCTTTGCAAGTAGCATACGCCACAATGTATCTCCCAGAATCAAAATTTGATATCAGCAAAGAAACTGAAGTGATTATGGGAAGCCTTTGTCTTTCGTTGCATGACACGCTTAACTTTTATTTAGTATTCATCATAGTGGGGGTGGGGGTGGTTTGTTGTCCCTCAGTTACTTTGGGAGAATTATGTTCCAATGGCCCTATGATACATCTACAGAACACCATTTAATCCATTATTCATCAAAGTCAACACCTTGAAGACTTTCCTCCAGCAAATCATCACAAATGGACCAAGTGGGAGCCATTGAAACCTTATAGATGAGGGAAAAGTGGGAGCCATTGAAACCTTATAGATGAGGGATTATTTCGCAATCTAATACTAGAGATAAAATGTACATGATGCAATATCTCGTCTAGTTCAGAGGGTAACGGATCAAACAAACCCATAAGCTCCCATTACATTGATAATCAACAATAAAATCGCACTAACCAAATAAGATTTTTTTTTTTTTGCTGCCTACTAAAGCTTCCACCTTTCTATAAATCAATAGATAAGGATCACAAACATTTCCAAGCAAAACCCATCAATTCCCCTAAAATTAAACACAAAAGATAGCGCATGTAGAATCCAAAAGACTCACCTTTACCCCCAGAACCCCGAACTACTCCTCCACCTCCTTCTTGGGACCTAACAAACGAAAATCAAGGGCACAAAATCAAGAACCTTATACACAATCTCATAGAAGAATCAAATAACCAAAATATAATCTAGGGTTTTTGTGTTCTTGCACTGACCGTGGAACTCGTACGGGCGGTGATCTTTGCCCCATCCGACGCCGCGGGTGGCCTCGAGGTACTGATCGACGAGGTGGCGGCACTTCTGGAGGTGGTTGACGCCCTCGACGCGGTAGCACCACTTCAGCTTCTCCCTTATGATCTTCGCCATCTCGATCTGGATCCACTTCTCACGAACAAGGTGCTCTCGATACTCCAGCATCGCCACCGGATCGCCGTAAGGATTGCTCAGGTCAATTTCCGGCGGCGTCTCATCGAACTCCACCGTCTTCTTGCGCACCATTTTCTGTTGATTAACGGGGGGATTCTTGCCCTCTCTTGAGCTGCTGCCTCCTTTGTTTTGCTTTCTTCCCGTTTCTATTGTGAACGAGAATGCCGGTAGGGTATATGATTGAGATGGAGGGATAAATTTTATTGAGTCCTTGTTTGGGTTCGATTTTTGATAAATGACCTTCGGGAGAGTGTGATTAAAAAAACGGAGAAATTCCATACAAACATGCCTAGTTGCCACATACCACTCTACTCATCCAAAAATATTTAAAATTCCGTATTTTACTTCATACACACCACATGTATCTAAATTACACATCTCTTCCTCCCCTCGCATCTTACTCATCCTCCCCCACCTTCACCGCATACTCCTTTGCCACTTCAACTCCTCCTTATGTCACTGCCTCCACATATTGTTCTCATGATTTGACTGTTTGGGGAGTGTTATATTCTTTACTGCGTACTGAATTTCAGGGAGGAAGAAAAAAAAAGAGGAGAAGAAAAAAGAATCAAACAAAGCCTCATCAAAAACAATAACATCCAATCTAGAATCATCTTCATTGTTTCCCAATTCCATCTTTTTTTTTAAATTTCAATTTTGATCTTTATATCTCTCAATCCTCATGCTGCCTCATTTCGCTTCTAGCTTTGGTTTAAATAAAGGAAACAAAAAAATTTGATCATTCCCAGCGGAGGCGATAGATGTGCTGACAGAGGTAGTGTTCTTTGTTGATGTGAAGAAGAGGAAGAGGTCCGGTGATGAGGAAGAGCGGAGAAGGGGTAAAGGGGGAAAATGAATGTCAACCATATAAAAAACTGGTTTATGGGTGAAGCAATTAGGTTTGTGTGTATAGCAACTCCCAAAAGCAAGTGTTGCTAGTAAAGAAATATATTGAAGAGTTGGTGCCGGACAAACCGAGAATCTGAATTTATCGGAAGCTTAGTCTAAAAATTCGCGAAAAATAAGCTTTTTATGATTACATTGGTAATAATCCTACAGAATGGGGATTATTCAGAGCGGGGTGGATGGATAGCAATGATGGAATAGTTGTTGGATGGTTAATACAACCCGTCTTTAGAGATAAAGAAGATCGCAAGCTTTTTGTACGTCGTATGCCTTCTTTTTTGAAGCATTCCTAGTAGTTTTCACATTACACTTTCTCCTAAACATATTGATTGCTATAAATATTGATAACTTGTACTATTTTCTTCAAAAATTCCCGATTTATCTCTCCCATCCTTAACCTCCTCTTTCTCCTCCGCTCGTGCGCCAACTCGTACTATTCCTCCCCTCTCTCCTCCACATTCTTCAACACATCCACTCCTTTTTGTCCCCCTCCACATCCTTCTCTCGCAATTGAACACAAAAAATTCAAAAAAATCAATTAACCATAATAAATTCAATCCAATCCAAATGGGTGTAACCCGTGTTCTCATATGTACGAGAATTGTACTACGTATTTTTGATCGTATTTAATACACCTATATTTTTCATGTATTTGGGGAATTTTCCCTAATTTTTTAAAAAAAAATTAATAATATAAAAATCTATTTTCAAACATTTTAAATTATATTTAGATAACATAATGTGTTGTACTTATTGTAATACATAGTATATTAATATGGCTAAGGGTATTATTAGGCGTATTTACTTTTTCCAAAAAATAAGAAAATCCTAATTTTACTTGCATGCCACCTCACTTAATATGTGTCATGTAGTTTGCTAGTTATCAGTGTAATGGTGACACATAAGCCCCCACTTGTCACTTTCTTAGCTATTAGCATGGTGATTAGGACGAGGAATAAAAGGGAAAAGAAAAGGGGGAATAAACAGAAAAGGCAAAAAATTTCATCTCTCACTCTCTCTTCCCCTCTTAAGGCCGGTCCCATCCCATTTCACAAAGTCTTGCACCACCCCTTGCTCTTACTAGGCCGAACCACATACACCCCTTGCTCTACCCCTATCTCCTCCTCCTCTTGACCAAATTACCATCACACAACCCCTTCTCTTAGTGCAACTTGAAGGTGGAATGAGGAGGAAATCGGCTCTAAGAGGGAGAAGCTAGCTTTGGAGAAGAAGAGCTTCATTAAGGTAGGAGCTAGCAACTTTAGTAGGATATCATGCTTAGAATTGTTTAGGCAGGATGAATTCATATTATGTTAGTTATGCTCAAGCCATGGGAATCATATTGTGTTAGTACGATATGTTTATGCTAGTACGATCATGCCTATGTCATATGTCACATATTTATGCTAGTATGCATCTATGCCTATGTTTATGCTTCATATATGCATGTTGGAATGCTCTCATGTTAGTATGTTTCGATGTTAATAGGCCTACACGAGTTTGGGTATTGAGAATGAAACTCTCAAAACCCAAGTACACAAGCTTATGACACGTGCATCCAACTTGGATGCTACTATTTCTTCAATTACGAAGAAATATGAGCTCATGTCCTCCAATGTTGAAAGATTCAACAAAGGGAAAGGAAAATTGGATGATTTGCTTTCAACTCAACTACCGGCCAACCATCGTGTTGGACTTGGTTATTAAAAGGCAAATGCATCCAAAGCATGCACCACCTATAATGGAATCACTATAGACTTTGTGAGGCCAACCTCCGGTGCATCCACAAGTGATGATCACAACATATTGGGTAGCAAAAATACTAAGACAGTCATCACTTCTCACACTCCCTCCTTTGCAAAGAAACCCACCAAGAGTGGAACTCAAAGGAAGGGACATGCCTTCATGTACATGTAACGGCCGGTATTTTTAGACGTATTTTTAGATCGTGCGTACCGGAAATTTTCTCAGTCGTTTGGATAATCTTTTCGTCCGTACTTTTGTTACGCGTCGACACGTATACATATCTGTATTTCGTTTTTACCGTATCCTAAGTAATTAACTACTTAGTTTAACAAATCGTTGTAACTTAATTATCTCGTTAATCACAACTTCCTAATCACTTCCGTTATTACTTTACCTATTTTTAATTAAGTTACTAATTACCTTATTTTAATAATTACATTTTAAAACTTACTTAATTAATTAATCCAACTCATTCACGTTTAGATTGTGATAGAGAATGAACCCAATTGTTAGCCAAATTCATTTCATTTGATTAAGTCAACAAACATCGTTAAATATGTCCTAATCCCAAACCGAACAACATTTAAACTGTCCCCTACTCTTTCTTTGAATTTTCTTTGAATGATGAAAACGTTCCCTGCATTTCTTTGAATAATGAATGGAGTGTAACACGTTTAGCTAGATACATTTCCTTTAAGTCAACAGACACAATTAAGAAGTGTCGTAATCTAACACCTAAACTTATTAATATTGTCTCCTGCCAAAGTCTCTCAAGGCAATTAAGCTACGTCTTCTCTCCGATAAAATCATCTGCAATCTATCTTGATTTCTTGCAAACAAACCCACCTCTGCAAACCCCCATCAACCTGCAAGCAAATTTCTGCAACAAATCCTCCATCAAATTCTCAAACCAGGATCAAACAAATGAACCAAAACCCAGATCTTTTCCAAACACATCAACACAAATCCGGTCATCTTCTCCAAATCAAACAACTTCGTCAAAACCAAATTCTCCAACAAACAAATCAGCCCAAAACCAAAAATCAATTTCCTATCAAACTTCAACTTCCCGAATCCTCTATCCAATTCCCAACCCGAGTTTTCCCAAACAAAACAACCTGAAATTCGAATCAAAAAGGGAAAAAAATAAGATCTGAAAAACACTTCAGATCTGAAATCAAGCAAGAAACCCAAACCTATTCCAAAAATCAAAACCAACAATTTCAGATTTTTCAAAAAGAAAATAAACCCTTCAAATCCTTCTCCATCTTCAACCTCTTCTTCCTCCTCCCATTGGTCGCATCTCCCCCTTGCCTGGGCTGCCGCCCCGCGCCCGGAGCAGCGCACCGCCGCCGGAAACACCAGCCCCGCCGCGTGCCCGCCTGGCCGGAGAACGCGCGCCGCCGCCTGGGTTCCTTGCGCCGCCGCCGGTCGCCGGAGGCCGCCGCCTGCCGCCGTGAAGCCGCCCGTCCGCCGCCGTCCCCTCCCCTTGCGCGAGTAAGTCCCCATCTCCCCTGTGCGTGGTTTCCTTGCTTGCTGCAAACGGGAATGAAAACACAAAAAAAAAGAGAAATAAAATGATAAGAGATGACAGAGAAACAGAGATAGGAAGGGAGTAAATGAAAGACAGAGAGAAAGGAGGACAGTAAGAGGATAGGAAGAGAGTTAAAGAGAGAGAATAATAACATGCTATTTTATACTTACCCTTAGACAGACTTAGCAATAGTAGGGTTGTGTATTAAATGATGGTAGATAGGGTTAGAAAAATATCATGTTAACTTTTACCCTTTAGTAATAGTAGGTGTTGTAGATAGTAATATTTTGTACCGTGTTAAACCATGCTATTAGCCTAATTAAATTTAGTTAGTTGTAATTAGTGTATTTAAATGTTAATACTTATTTTGGCATGTTGTAAGTTGTAAATAATGTTAGAGTAATAAAACTAGAATAAAATAAGACGTGCACTGTTTATATAACCCTATATAACCGCCACCCTAGCCAGCAAACCCAATAACTTAGGCGAACCCACATTAGGGCTTAACTTAATTGTGTGCTTAACTCGCAATAGTTTTAATTCATTAACTTGTTTAACCAAAACAGAGAACCAGTATCACCATTATGTAGTACCCGTCAAAACGAACCCAACGACATATAATTTGATATATCTTAATTTAGAGCAATACCTAGAATAATTAACTTTCCGATCCAATTAGTTAATTCTCATTTTTAACACTTTTCGTCAATTATAATAAATGTTATTATTTAATGACGCAGATACGACGCAAACTTTCCTACCGTTACTCGGACAACCCAAACTGTCCCAGTCAGGCAAGCGTGCAGTTATTTTATGTTTTTTTGTGATATCTGATGTTGTACAATTAATTGCTGACACATACACACTTTTTAGAAATGCTAGAGTTAAACTCGTGTGCGTGTGTGTGGACCCCTTAATAATCAAAAGAAACACACTTTGTGAATGGTAATGTTTCTGGACATGTATGGTTAATTTTAGAATTGTTGATACTTATAGCGTGTTAAATGCCGTTGGCTCCCGTAGTTAAATGCCGTTGGCTCCCGTAGTTAAATGCCGTTGGCTACCGATGTTACATGTCGTTGGCTACCAGATGTTACTGCCGTTGGCTATTAGTTAATCTCGTCGGTCACATGTGATTACGTCACATGTGAATAGTCTGGACTCGTGTTTCAGTATATGACGGATTAGCATCCTGGCACGTGATTCAGGAAAATACACTTGGGTGGGGTTGGTTCCCGGGCACTAGCCGGTAGTAAACGAATCGCCTTCGGGGGCACTTGAAGGTGTATTTATTTACTATTCGTCTAACGGCGGGAATCTTATTCACGGACTTGCACACACAGTCAAATAATTGAAAAAGAAAGTTAATTACAGACTGATGTTACATTACTCAACTGCCATGTCAGTTTTTATTACTGAACTACCATGCTAATGTAACTTGTTGCTTTAACTACCATGCTAGTGTAACTTTTCATAATTGTTTTAACTGCTTCAGTTCATTGAAATACATGTTAGTGTAAATTCTTTTAACTGCTGTAAAACTGCCATATATATAACTTGTTATATATATCTTGCCTTGGGTCATCTGACATCTACTTGCAGACCCTTGCTGACATACATTCATGTTATTTGAATGTATGTCAGGTTACGAGACAGGTTACCAGGAGGACTAGCTGAGATAGCTGAATCAGTGGACCAAGAACTTTCATTGCACTTCTTTTCACTTATTGTACGGGTCATAAGACCCACTCCTCTTTTCTACATTGTTGTACTACCGTTGAGACATTTGAGATTGTAATAATGTTTTTTTATCTGCGTTGTTTTTAAGTAATGCAAACAAGAACCTGCGGTATTTCACACAGACGCTTATTGTGTTAAGTCAAGGAAGAGAGAAAAGCAAAAGTACCTCCTCCTTACTTGCATAAGCGGGCCCGTTCGCGTCCTCGCTCTCAAGCCTAATGGGAAGCGGGGCGTGACAGTACACCCACAAACACCTACGTAGGAACTGTTGGATATTGGACTCCCCGGATTTGGTTTTGGATGATGAACAAACATAAATATATCGTGAACTAACACTTTGTGAGCGCAGTTATGGAGATCGTCGCCAAATTCACATGAATATCAATTACGACGTCTCAAGACTTCTCAAATCACGTGATCGTATGCCTAAAGCTTCGTTGAAGCTTATGGACCATTTTAGAAGTCATGAAGATTCGATTGAAGCTATTGAAGACGGTATCGTCAAGTTTTATTTATAGTCTTTAAGCTTCTTTCGTAGAATGTTAAGCCTTGAGTAGGTCTTACTGTTTAAATCTTCATAACACTCATATCTTAGCTCTAGGATCTTAGTAGAAGTCCATACAATCTTTCCCGAAGCTTCACGCTTCGATTCGCGACTTCTTGTGCATGTTAGTTGGTTCAAGAAGAAGAACTGACCGACTAGATGGTGATCTAGTCGGTCGGCAAAGCTTCTTGGACCGACTAGTTTCAGTCAGTCATTTCCAAGCTCTTTACTGTTTACAGTTAGTCGGTCTAAGTTGACTCACCGACCGACTAGTTTGTGAACTAGTCGGTCAGTGATGCTTCTGTGACCGACTAGTTGAGCTTTCCATGTACATGCACATTTGAGCCTGAGCTACTGTTTATCATTAGTCGGTCTGTGTTCATTGATCGACCGACTAGTTGATAAACTAGTCGGTCAACTTTCCTTCTTGGACCGACTAGTTGAGTCTTACTGTACATGCCAACTTTCACCTAACTTAGTGTTTATCGTTAGTCGGTCAATGCTCATTTGGCGACCGACTAGTTGGTGAATTAGTCGGTCAAGATTTGTTCTTGGACCGACTAAGTCTATTTGTGCTCAGACTTCAGTTTTATCTGTTAGTCGGTCTCAGTTGAGTAACCGACCGACTAGTTGTGAAACTAGTCGGTCAGCTACTGATCGCTCCGGGACGTAACCTAAAAGAACGGTTGTAGTTTTACCGCAAGTGCACGGTGTAGCAGCAAGCGGGTTATCAAACACATGGAGGACGAATGACCGTGCTTGTTCCGATCAACCTGGCTATTTAAGAAGAGAGATTTGCCTTTGGCGATCCTGTCACAATCGTCAGACAAAGTATAGAAATATCAAATCAAATAAAGAATGTCTAGGGAATGGGGAATTCCCGCTACTCACCGTATTTCGTAAAAGTGGTTCATTGGTATCAAAGTTGCTAGAATAAGATTTTGGATGAACTAGTTGCAACTGAATGTAGAACCAAGCTCACGCTCTCGCGCTGTTGCCGGTCTATAGCTATCCTAGGCTCGGGTCCGATCTCTTGCAAACCCTAGCCTAGGGAAGCTAGCATTAGGATCAACATCATCGTTCAATCGCGCACCGAGCCCAATCTCTTGCAAACTCGGTCCACGACCTAGTTTGGGATAGTTCCTACCCGTCCAATCTCTTGCAAACGGGTATTGGCGCGGAATTGGAACCGGAAACCCTAGTATCGGTCCAATCTCTTGCAAACCGATACTACGGAAATTCGACTCCAACCCAATTCGGATTTCTAGGGTTTCCTATCGAATTGGGATCCAATCTCTTGCAAATCCCAATCGATGTGAATTCCTAGCCATCCGTAGTAAATTGATCCCAATCTAATCTCTAATAGCAATTCTAGCAAAATTCCTACCAATTCATCACAATCATGAAATAGGGCTTGTAAGGTTCATCCCCACGCCCCAAGACGTGGCGACTACTCACAATTCATAGCAAGATCACAAGAATAATCAATGAAATAAGCAATAGAATTCATCACAATATTGAGATATGCAATAAAAATAGAATTTTTAGGGAAAAGAGATGCAAACCAATGGAGTTCTTCAATTAATCCAACAAAAATCCAATTTTGTCTCCTCTCCAATCACAAGAATAAAGCTAAAAAACTAATCTAAAAAGCTGAAAAAAAATCTAAGAGAGAGGCCCCCAAAACTAGGGTAAAAACAGGGGTTAAATAGCCCCCAAAATCGTCCAAAAACTGTGACCAAAATACCCCTGCGCAGCCTGTTTTCCGCAATTTTCACTACAGGCAGCGCGTCGCACTCGGCCGAGTGACAAAAGTCGCTCGGCCGAGTGAAAACCCTGTAATTTTCCAGTAAGTATCGATCTTCAGGGGTCTTCATTTCGGGGGCGGCTCGGCCGAGTGAGTTGTCGTCACTCGGCCGACGGCTTCATGGTACTCGGGCGGACGGGATAAGCCACTCGGCCGAGTGGGTCTTCTGAAGCTCAGGCAGCCAAAAAACAGTAACTTGGAGATTTTTGAAGGGCTTCGTCTGGGCGCCACTCGGGCGGACGGGGTCTCGTCACTCGGCCGATGTGGTCTCCGTCGCTCGGCCGAGTGCACATAGGAATCGTGTCTGCTTTGGTCGGCCGAGCGGTGTCTCACTGGTCGGCCGAGTGACTCCTTCACTCGGCCGAGTGGGACACAAAAATGCCCAGATTGCTTATTTTGGCCTCCTCGTCGCTCCTGCGACGTCCGTTCTTCTTCCGCTCCTCTCCAACAGCAAAATACCCCTCGGGGAGGTCGTCGGTGACCGTCTGGAGTAGGCGTATCTCGAGATCACTCCAAATCGCGCCAAATCACCTGAAATGCGACAAAAACAACAAATCGTGAAAAGCATCGCAATATCGTCGATATATCGTGAAAAACATGATTTGGGCGATCTAAATGGCATGCAAACATGCGGGAAAAAGGTGTAAAATAAGGAGTGATCAAAATCCCCCAAGCTTGCCTCTTACTCGTCCTCGAGGAAGATAAGCAAAAGGCGAACCCGGTGGATTCGTAAAACGAAAACGGTGGAAAAAATGAAAAATGAAAAACGGAGAAGAAAGAAATGAAAATAAAGAAGAAAGAAAGAAGCGAAGAGGTAAGCTGCTAGATTATTTCCTCAGGACGTGGGTTCCGCTTACTCATATAGCATGCACTGAATGAAAAACACATGTCAAAGAATTTTATTTTGATAGCATAGTATAATAGTGCAAATAGAAATAGAAAACCCACGAACAACAATATAATCATGAAAAACGGAATAATTTTATAATTAACGTCGTCTGAATCATTTAAAGCGGTATACAAATCACAGATCACACACTTTTCAATTGAACGCTTTCTATCAGGAGTATAAGAGTATCACACTATAGAATAGAGAGAATAGAAAAGTATGGATTTCATGAAATGAATGCTAGGCTTAGATTTCTGGATTTCGTAAAGCTAAAAATAATCTCACCGAGTATAGAATATTACTTAGCCTAGGTTGTCGTGCAACGTCAAGTAGTCACTCTCTCACACATCAATGGATCCTCTCCCCCAAGCTTATCTATAAGCGTGGTGGCATAAAAAATATTTACATCCCCATTTCTATAAAGCTCCAAAAGCAATGATAGAAAGAAAGAAAGTGAGATGGGATCTTTTATTGAGGATTTTTCCTCTTTTCTTTTTTTTTCTTTTTTTGTTTTTTTGTTTTTTTGTAAAAGCATATATACACAACGATCCCAACTCAAAGAGAGATAATGATATACAAGAATATTTTCTCCCTTTTTTTTCGAATAAGAAATTTGAAGCTAGGAATTAATAACGGGGGAAATGACATATAATAGAATCGCTAAGGGGAGATTCACCAATGATTTTAAAAGTAGAGAAATGATGTTCAAGATTTGTGGAGAAAGAAATGAATATATCTCTCGGTTCACTCTATAAGACATGCACGACAACTTCAGCAGGGTAATCTAATCTACTCAGTTTCGATCACAAAAAAGCTAACTAATCCAAATTTATCATAGCTAACATCATTCAATCATCCTGAAGTGAAGTGTACAGTTCATGCATATAGAAGTGATATATCAAAAGAAATCAGTACTCCAGACATAGGCATTCAATGCGTGAATCTTGGTGTGTTTTCTGTGATAGCATACATATGAATATTCAGACTCAGCTAATAATAAAATTTCATCCATTTTCATGTGGAAAAAGTGTGGGTTACTATCTCTAGATGCAAGGCAAGTCATAGCATATGATATCAGAAATAAAATCTAAGACATGACAAATTAAGCATGCATATAGAATAAGCTAACTCCACGTCATCATCATCACAGAAAAGTCATCTCTAGCATGAGATGAAAAAGAAAGAAATAAAGATAAAGGGAAAATAGAACTATTTGCAATGCGGCACACAGAAAAATAAGAAAAACGTGATGCATGGCAAAATGATAAAAAATGATGAAAAATAAGTGCAAAAGCGAAAAATGGCGTGAAAAACTAAAAGTAAAGGTGGCAAATCGAAAAAGATCGTGAGAACTCACTCCCCCAAGCTAAATGGCACAGTGTCCTCAATGTGCAAAGTGTGGCACACCGAGAGACAAGTAATGGGAGGGGCAAGTGAGAATGCATGCATGATGAAAAAATGATGAAAATAAAAAGAAAAATAAAGAAATGAAAATATGATGCGGACATGATGCATGCACAGATAGGAGTGATACAGATATATAAGAGTGTCACCAAAAACGCTCCCTCTCTCCCAGAAAAGATATATAAATATATGGTCGACATGAGAATCCCAAAATATGTGAGGGGAGGGGGGGTGGGCAAAAGTGCAACAGGACCCAGCAGAAACGGGCAGCACAACGGCAGGAATAATCGATGGCATCAAGGGTGCCTAAGAAGGTGGTGCTGCGCCGTCTCCGTCCTGAGGCGGAAGTGGTGGTGGCGGCTGGACAGGCCGCTGAGCGGGTGTGGGTGTGGAAGTGGAAGCAGGCCTAGTGTGTGTGGAAGTGGGGGTGGGAACCTGCTGGGTGGGTGGGGGTACGTGCGGGAGACGCTCCAGGACCTGAGTAAGACAGTAGTGAATCTGGGGGATCAGGTCAAAGCGATCAGCCATCGCAGAGACGGTGGAGGACAGGGTCCTAAGGTCGCCTCTGAGGCCACTCACCGCCCCCTCTAGAGCACGAATGCTCTGAAGTACAGTGTCGGGGGGAGGTGGTGCAGAGGGACGCACCGGTCGGGGCTGTGCAGGGCGTGGCTGGCGTACTCGGGTCGCGTATGTGACGGGCTCAGCGGGGAAGGGTACAAAAGGTGCTGCGCTCGCAAATGTGGGCCTGGTCTCAGTGTGAGGCCGGGGCACCGGCTGGTGAGAAGTGGAGGCAGCAGCAGCGAAAGAAGAATGCAAAAGTGGCAGCGAGGCGGCCAGAGAGGTCAGTGGCACAGAAGTGTGGACAGACGCCACGACACTCTCGGAAAATACAGCAGGGGTGGAGACAGAGGTGACTACCGCTGGGGTGGAAGTGTGTGGACCAAAAGGCGCAACCCCAGCGGAGATCATGCTAGCCATGGTCTCCACGACCGTGGCAAACGAGGGCTCTCCACTCTCAACAAAGGTCGGTGGGCGCTCGGGGAGTGCGGAGCAAAGAGGCTCGACAGACAGAGGGCCAGTGGTGGTGGTGGGAGTGGTGGTGACAGCCTCGGAAGTGGTGGAGGTGGTGGAAGTGGGCTCAGCTAAGGTACTCCCGACACCGACAGAGATGTCAGGAGCGGCGGAAACATCGGGGATAGGCTGAGGGGCCACAGGGTCGACAGGGGCAGCAGGCTCGGCAGGTGCGACAGGGTCTGCGGGGGCAGCGTGGGCAGCGTGGGCCTGCTCGGCCTCCTCGGCCTCGAGCACGTACGCAGCGGGGATGAGGATATCCATCGCAGGGAGCCAGTCGACGTGGGCTGGTGCAATCTGAGTCCGAGCTGGGCTCGGAAGAATCATGTAATCGGCCCCGTAAGGGCCGTGCAACCAGACCCAGTGACGCTCACCGTGCGGACGAAGCATCTTCATCCGGGCCATAACATCGATCGACAAAGAAGTGGGGCCCGGTACTCGTCGCAAGTCGTCAGGGAAGTCCTCGCCGGTCATAAGGGCAAGCAAGGTGATCAGGCCGCCGCAGCATATCGGTGAGCGAGCGCCCACCGATACAATGATGCGGTCTAAAAACCATGCCGCGACATCAATCACGACGGCGGGGACAAGCTCATCGCCATCCCTAGATAGAGCTCTGGGACGGGTCATCGCGTAGAGCATGTAGAGTTCCGGCGTAGACATCGTGCCCGGCTCATATCTGGCCAAAAATGTCGTCGCCATAAGGCGCTGAGCAATGCGGAGGCAGGGATGGACAATGGCCGAGGCCTTGGCCCTACTAGGGTCAAAGGCAGCGTGAAGACCCGTAATCCGGGCCCAGAAGGCACCGGCGTCGAAGGAAGGTGGGGGGATATGGGTGGGGCCGTAACCGCGATCGGCTCCGGGGACAGCGGGCCACGAGAAGAATGCTCTCAGCATATCGAGAGTGACCTGGCACTCCCGGTCCATGAACCGAAACGAGCATCCCTCGTCGGTCCGGGCGATCGAATGAAGAATCTCAAGTGTCGGGCGGGTGAACGTGTCCACCGACACCTGGAAGAAATCTCGCCAGCCCACGTTGTCGTACAACGTGAGCATCCCCTCTAGTACCCCCAGGCGTCCTAGGTCAGCAAGGTGTGTAAACCTGGAGGGTACGATCGAGCGCTGGGAGATACGCTCGAAGACGGCGCGGTGTGCGTCGTTTCGGAACGTAATCCCGAGCGGCCCGACCAGTGGAGCCGGAGGTGGTGGCTGTGGAGCGACGGGGAGTGGCTGTGCGGGCTGTGCGGGCTGTGTGGGCGCTGCAGGCTGTGCGGGGTGTGCGGGGCCTGCAGGCTGTGCCGGGTGGATGGGGTGTGTGGGAGAAGGTGGAGGAGATTCCTCCAACTCGTGGGAGGGGCCGGCATCATCCGACCGCTTCCGCTTGGCGGAAGCTCTCTTCGACCGCGGCCGTGTCCGGGGCGGCATATCGGCCCCGAGCGTGCGCCGAAAAGTGTAAAAAGTGCGGCGTGTGCAAAAAAATGGAAGGAGTATACCCAGACACGCCGCGAGTGCAAGATAATGGAAGCGTGCGAAGTCAGCGCTTCCGCGAAGCCCAAATCAGTCCGTAGAAGCTCCCTTGAGCTCCCCTAAGCTCCCAAAATCAACCTGCGCATGAAACGGAGATATCAACGGGTAATATTCAAAATGTATGGAGCATTAGGGGTATAATAGATAGATATAGAAATTGATTAGGGTTTGGGGTTCGTTTAATACATGGTTCCTCGAAAAACACACAAAAAGAGGAAAAAATAGGCGAAAAAGGCGATACCGGAGGTGGCCGGAGACACGGCCGCCGGCGGCGACTCGGGCGAGGCGCGGGCGGTGCTCGGCCGGCGGTGGCTGGCCGAGCGGCGGCGCGGCGGTGGTCGACCGGGCGAGTGAGGGCGCGAGCGAACGAGGGTCGGGCGAGGGGAGCTGAAGGGTCGCGGCGATTTGGGAATTTTTCGTTTCGAAAATTGTGCCTCCCCTCAGCCCTTATATAACGAAAGTTACGACTCGGCCGAGTGACTAGGTCACTCGGCCGAGTGAGATCAATGGTGATATCCGCCCCGCTTACGCTTCGGCCGAGTGGCTTTGCCAGCCTCGGCCGAGTGGAGTAAGTCCATTCGGCCGAGTAGCTCAAGCTACTCGGCAAGACTCGCCCTAGGAGCGTATCCGTTTTACTCGGCCGAGTGAAAATATATACTCGGCCGAGTAGCAGTTATACTGAAATCAAGAAAATAAACAGAGAGTTAGGTACAGCAGACTTCCCTCGTTCGTGAGCGGCTCGGCCGGACGAACTTGTGTACTCGGCCGAGTGACTAGTATACTCGGCCGAGTGAGCCTTGTGATCTGCTGTTTGTCTTCGTTTGGGCTCTAAACTCCGTCTTTCTTCCTCCAGTCGATTTCATCTTACTCCTGAGCTTCGAGCGTCTTCTTAGGGCGCTCCTCGTCGTCTCGTTCATCCTCCTCATGATGGATTTACATATCTCCTCTCCTGTCAAGAAAAATAGGACCAGTTATCACAAAATTTTTGGGCGAACGACTCAAAACACTAAAAATTTCTTTAAAAAAAATAAAGAAAAAGTAAAAATAAAGCAATAACCGTCGGGTTGCCTCCCGACAAGCGCTCGTTTAAGGTCGTGAGCTCGACCCCCTATGATTTTCAATTAATGCGGGATGTTTGGTGCATATGAGATGCACCCATCAAACTTTCCGGGGAGAACGCTTGGATTCGGAAGTTGCGGCAGCTTGTTCTCCCGCGGTGGTCTCTCGTCTCGAATAGTGTTGGGGAGGCTCCCCCAAGCTAGCATTTGCTCCGGTCAACGGCTTTACCGGTGATGCCGATCTCCGTGCCGGCGAAGCTTTCTTCGGAGACTTTTGTTTCGAGAGCTTGCAGAGCTCTCGAATCCTTGCGACATCAGCGTCGCCTTCATCATTTTCAGCGGAGAGGTCGGGGGAATCGTCTATTTTCTCATCTTGGCCTAAATCCGGGCCTTCCTCAAAATCCTCATCGAAAAGAGCGCCAATCGAGTGGGGGATCGCCTCTTCAATTACCTCATCAAGGAGGTCCATGTAGTCAAGTTCCTCGTGGTAAGGCATGTGTTTCATAGCCTTAGGAATGTGAAGCTCCACCTCGATGTTGCCGACATTTAAAGTTAGGGTACCTTCGCGCACGTCGACAATCACTCCGGCGGTGGCGAGGAATGGGCGTCCAAGTATCAATGAAGTATCTCCATCCTCCTTAACGTCCATGATCACGAAGTCACATGGCAAGCATATTCCTCCCGGGACTTGTAGCGGGATGTCTTCGGCGATCCCTACCGGCCTTGTTATTCGCCCATCGGCCAATTGTATCCGCATGTCGGTAGGTTTCAACTTCGTCCCGGTGTTTAGCCTTAAGAACATGGAGAGAGGCATGAGGCTCACACTAGCCCCAAGATCTACCAACGCCTTTTGAAGAGGGACGCCGCCCAAGGTGCAAGGAATCCGAAAACTCCCCGGGTCTTTAAATTTGGCCGGCTCCTTCTCTCTCTTGGTGAACCAAGAGCCCTCCTCGGCTAGCATGATCTTTTCCTTCCTCTTTCTCCCCGAAATCAAGTCCTTTAAGAATTTAGCATATGTGGGGATCTCCACGATGGCGTCGAGGAAGGGAATGTTGAGGCTAACTCCTCTAAGATACTCGAGAAACTTTGTTAGCCTTTTCTCTATTTTCGCTCTAGCAAGCCTTTGGGGAAATGGGACCGGTGGCATGAAGCGCCTTTCCTCAATCAATTGTTCCGCTCTAGATTTCTCCTTTTCTTGTGGTTCTTTCTCCTTATCATCTTCAACTACCGGCTCAATTGGCTCCAAGCTTTCCTCCACGGGCTCCTCGGTAGGAATCATAGCGGGGGAGGTATCCTTCCCGCCTCTAGTAGTAACGACAACTATGGCATTGATGTGGCCGGTGTTGCTCCGTGGGTTTTGCTCGGGTTGCGCCGGCAATCGTTGAGTGTTCCGATTGAGCAATGCCAATTGCTCCGATATTTGAGCCACAACGGTATTAAGGGAGTCTTGCCCCGCCTTCAAGGTAGCATTGACCTTATTTTGCTCGACCATAAACGCCTCCACTCTAGCTTCGAAGTCGGATCGTTGTTGAGCTTGTGGAGGGTTTTGATTTTGATTCCTCCACCCTTGGTTGTATCCGGGCGGCCTATATGGTGGAACTTGTTGCTTCGGTTGGAAATTTTGTTGTGGAGGCCCCCTCGGCGGATAGTGTTGTTGTTGGGGTGGTGGTGGTCGAGCTTGTTGAGGTGGTTGTTGTGGCGGGTTCAAAGCTCCTTCATTGTTGGCGTAAGAGAATCCGGGATGATTTCTTGTGGCCGGATTGGCCCAATATCCTTGGTTCCCCGCAACATATTGTACTTGCTCCAAGGATCCTTCTCCTTGCTCTCCTCCCACATACATGGCTTGAGATTGGTCTTGCCAATCACACATTTGGTTGGTTGGAGCGGAGGTGGAAGGGCTTCCTTGGGGCTCCGTGATAAACTTCTCCAATCTCTCCACCACCTTGTGGAGAGAATCAAACTTGCTCGTAAGCTCCGCTACGGCCTTCGCCTCATAGATACTAGTCGGCTTCAAGGAGGATGTGGAGTGTCCTCGCTCATCGCCCCATTGTTGGTTGTTTGAGGCCATCTCCTCAATTAGGGCCGTAGCTTCCTCGGGAGTCTTTGACAAGATAGCACCATTCGCCGCGGCATCAATAATTTGTTTGGTCCCCGGTTGGAGACCGTTGTAGAAGCTATGAACTAGCTCCCAATCTTCAATGCTATGATGCGGGCATTGATGCTGCAAATCCTTAAAACGCTCCCAAGCCTCATAGAGCGTCTCTTGGGGTCCTTGCTTGAAGGACATGAGAGCGCTCCGGATCTTCACCGTCTTGGATGGCGGATAGAACTTGTCAATGAATGCACTCGCCAACTCGTCCCAAGAGGTGAAGACTCCGTCAGCTTGCGTCCTCAACCAATAGAGTGCCTTGTCCTTTAGCGTGAAGGGGAAGAGACGCAGTCTGATGGCATCGATGGAGACCCCCGGCATCTGAAATGTGGCGCACTTCGACAAGAATAATTGGATGTGGTAGTGAGGATTTTCATGGGCATTCCCATGAAATGGATCCTGCTGCATCAGAACCACTAGTCCAGTCTTTAGCTCGAAGTTCTTGTCGGCCGCCAACTCCAGCACGGCAATGGATGAGGTCGTAGAAGAGGTCTTAGGCCGAAGCCTATCTCGAATAGAAATTATCCTCGCCATCCTTGCCGCTAATTGGTCCGCAGTTTCTGGGTTGGTCATAAACCGCCCTTCCGGATTTTGTCTCCTTTCCGCTCTAAGTCTCCGCGCGGTACGTTCGATCTCGGGATCAAATAATATAGCTTCAGGGTCCGCCGTAGATCTCGTGTACATGCACAGGGAAAACAGAGTTTCAAAGAAATGATTAGTACCGTGGAAGGGTTAGGTAAAAATAAAGAAATGGAAATAATAATAAAATAAAAAAAGAAATAGCTAGGGTGGTAAGATCAAACGCAATCGCCTCCCCGGCAACGGCGCCAAAAACTTGATCGCTCCGGGACGTAACCCAAAAGAACGGTTGTAGTTTTACCGCAAGTGCACGGTGTAGCAGCAAGCGGGTTATCGAACACAGGGAGGACGAATGACCGTGCTTGTTCCGATCAACCTGGCTATTTAAGAAGAGAGATTTGCCTTTGGCGATCCTGTCACAATCGTCAGACAAAGTATAGAAATATCAAATCAAATAAAGAACGTCTAGGGAATGGGGAATTCCCGCTACTCACCGTATTTCGTAAAAGTGGTTCATTGGTATCAAAGTTGCTAGAATAAGATTTTGGATGAACTAGTTGCAACTGAATGTAGAACCAAGCTCACGCTCTCGCGCTGTTGCCGGTCTATAGCTATCCTAGGCTCGGGTCCAATCTCTTGCAAACCCTAGCCTAGGGAAGCTAGCATTAGGATCAACATCATCGTTCAATCGCGCACCGAGCCCAATCTCTTGCAAACTCGGTCCACGACCTAGTTTGGGACAGTTCCTACCCGTCCAATCTCTTGCAAACGGGTATTGGCACGGAATTGGAACCGGAAACCCTAGTATCGGTCCAATCTCTTGCAAACCGATACTACGGAAATTCGACTCCAACCCAATTCGGATTTCTAGGGTTTCCTATCGAATTGGGATCCAATCTCTTGCAAATCCCAATCGATGTGAATTCCTAGCCATCCGTAGTAAATTGATCCCAATCTAATCTCTAATAGCAATTCTAGCAAAATTCCTACCAATTCATCACAATCATGAAATAGGGCTTGTAGGGTTCATCCCGACGCCCCAAGACGTGGCGACTACTCACAATTCATAGCAAGATCACAAGAATAATCAATGAAATAAGCAATAGAATTCATCACAATATTGAGATATGCAATAAAAATAGAATTTTTAGGGAAAAGAGATGCAAACCAATGGAGTTCTTCAATTAATCCAACAAAAATCCAATTTTGTCTCCTCTCCAATCACAAGAATAAAGCTAAAAAACTAATCTAAAAAGCTGAAAAAAATCTAAGAGAGAGGCCCCCAAAACTAGGGTAAAAACAGGGGTTAAATAGCCCCCAAAATCGTCCAAAAACTGTGACCAAAATACCCCTGCGCAGCCTGTTTTCCGTAATTTTCGCTACAGGCAGCGCGTCGCACTCGGCCGAGTGACAAAAGTCGCTCGGCCGAGTGAAAACCCTGTAATTTTCCAGTAAGTATCGATCTTCAGGGGTCTTCATTTCGGGGGCGGCTCGGCCGAGTGAGTTGTCGTCACTCGGCCGACGGCTTCATGGTACTCGGGCGGACGGGATAAGCCACTCGGCCGAGTGGGTCTTCAGAAGCTCAGGCAGCCGAAAAACAGTAACTTGGAGATTTTTGAAGGGCTTCGTCTGGGCGCCACTCGGGCGGATGGGGTCTCGTCACTCGGCCGATGTGGTCTCCGTCGCTCGGCCGAGTGCACATAGGAATCGTGTCTGCTTTGGTCGGCCGAGCGGTGTCTCACTGGTCGGCCGAGTGACTCCTTCACTCGGCCGAGTGGGACACAAAAATGCCCAGATTGCTTATTTTGGCCTCCTCGTCGCTCCTGCGACGTCCGTTCTTCTTCCGCTCCTCTCCAACAGCAAAATACCCCTCGGGGAGGTCGTCGGTGACCGTCTGGAGTAGGCGTATCTCGAGATCACTCCAAATCGCGCCTAATCACCTGAAATGCGACAAAAACAACAAATCGTGAAAAGCATCGCAATATCGTCGATATATCGTGAAAAACATGATTTAGGCGATCTAAATGGCATGCAAACATGCGGGAAAAAGGTGTAAAATAAGGAGTGATCAGCTACTCTTCTTGGACCGACTAGTTCCTTTTGTCTGTGCTTCAACCTTTTGGCTGTTCTTCCATTAGTCGGTAAACGTTAATTGACCGACCGACTAGTTGATGAACTAGTCGGTCGGTAGTTGTTCGTTGACCGACTAGTTGGGTTCAGAAAAGAGCCGTTGGAGCATTAATTGAAACATTTTTATTTCTCTCTCTCCTCTAACCTATATATACTTGATGGGCTGCATTCATTGCAGTCAAGGCTGATATTATTGCAAGTTTAGAGATCAAGAGAAATCATTCCAAGCTCATTCAAAGCTCTTTCATTCCATTCAATAATCTCTCCTCACTCTTACTTCCAAAGAGAGATTCATTGAGTGTGAAGCCTTCCAAGCCAAGTGCTTGATTCTAGGTTACCAACATCCCCATAGCTCTCCATCGCTGATCTACATCTTGGAGCTAGGGTTTGGTGCCACTTCTTCTTCCTCAAAATCATCTTTGCCCTAATTCGTAAGCACTACTCAAGGCATAGGTATTTTGTTGGTAAGAAGTTTCTTATTTCATTTCAATTTCTATTGTAAGTTTCACTCTTGGTTGTGAGAGTGTGGTTGTGATCCCGGGTTGTGGGAGTCACAAATTACTTTGTGTATGATTTGACTTGTGGAGGTTTTTTCACAAGTATTTCATAGTGGAAATCTTGAGTTAGGGTTTCTAACTCAAGTATCCGGAGGGGATCCGGGTGGTTGGGACGTAGGATCACCGAGAATAAGTCGGGGAGACTTGGGTGGATCCGAACCCAGTAATATCGTTGTTTACGATTGTTTCTTTGTTCTCTAACATTTACATTTTCCGCATTGTTTGGTAGAGTTTGCAAGTAATTAGGAATTAGCCTCTTAATTATTTTCAAGTACTATTCACCCCCCTCTAGTACTTGTGCAGTAGCTTAACAGGGCATTACATTTGGTATCAGAGCCAAGTTTATAGCTATGTCTGCCAACGACAACAAGACCGTTCGTCCACCTTCCGACTATAGCACCTTCAGGAACCGTGAAGGAGCGTCTTCGGTGATAGAAGGACATTCCTCAACGAGGCCTCCATTCTTCAACGGTACCAACTACGGGTACTGGAAATGTCGGATGGAAACTTTCCTCCGGAGTGAATCTCTATGGAGGGCCACGATGAAGGAATACATCGAGCCTACCGAAGAAGACTTTGAGAAGTGGACTCCCGCGGAGGTCGCCGCGGAGGTGAGCAATGCCAAGGCAATGAACGCCTTGCAATGCGCCTTGGAACCCGAGGATTTCAATAAGATATGCACATGTAAGAGTGCATATCAAATATGGAATTCCCTCCTCATATTACATGAAGGGACTAGTAGGGTGAGAGACTCTAAACTCGTGATAGTTAATAGAGATTACGAGTTGTTTCATATGATACAGGGTGAGAAGATGAAGGAGTACTATGCTCGCTTCGTCGACATCACAAACGAGTTGGAGGCTCTCGGCAAAACCTACACCCAAAAGGAGAAAGTCTTGAAGATCATCGATGGACTTCCTTCTAGTTGGGAGAAACGGACCTCCGCCATCGAGGAAGGTAATGACATGAAAACCTATACCAATGTTCAACTAATGGGTACTTTAATGTCATACGAGGTTCGCAAGGATAGCAAGCTTAAGTTGCAGGACAAGATGAAGTCCTATCTAAAGCAAGACGAGCCAAAGAAGAAGGCTATTGCTTTCAAGACCGCTCCATCAACTTCCACATCAACCGATGATGAAGACTCGGAAAACGAGTTGGACTTGGAGTCCATGTCACTCATGGTGAAGAAGTTCAACCGTTTCTTCCGAAAAGGTAACTATAAGAACAAAGCTAAATTTGGTTCTTCTAACGCCTCCTCCTCTCCTTTGTGTTTCAAGTGCAATAAGCCAGGACACATGAAAGCGGAGTGTCCTCTAAATAAGCAAAAGGAGAAGTGGAAGGCGCTGAAATTCGATAAGTCCAAGAGTACAAAAAGGGGTACAAAAAGGGACTTGTCGGAGCAACATTCACCGACTCCGAGGATTCCTCAAGCGGATAGTCGGATGATGAGCAAGTGGAGCAAGCGCACATGTGCTTCATGGCAAGAGAGGAGCATGATCAAGGATCTTCCTCCTCCGATGATAGCGACAACGAAGGCGATGAGGTAACCATGGATGACCTTAGGAATGCTAATTCTCAATTGTGGTCTAAGTATACTAAATTAGTAAATAGGTATACTAAAGTAAAAGATGATTTAGCTAGCATCCAAACCTCGCCTAAAACTATCATCACCAACAACGACACCGTTGTTGAAGAGTTGAAGAATGAGATTATTAATCTCAAGACTCAACTTGAACATGTTAGCATCGAGGATCCGGAAGAACATAAGATAGAAGATTTGACTTCTCAAAACTCGACTTTGAGTATTGAGAATGAAAGTCTTAAATCTCGTGTTTATATGCTCACATCGCAAGTATCCACTTTGGATACTTCTTTGCGTTCTCTCACCGAGAAATATGAGAACACATTAGGCCGAATCAATGAATTCAATAAGGGTAAGGGCCATTTGGATAATATCATAAGTGTCTTACCTCCGGTCAATCACCATGTTGGTTTGGGGTATACTTTGGGAAAGTCATCCAAGTCGGCCACTACTTTTGTTAGGCCAACTTCCGATGCCTCAACGAGTGGTAGCAAACACTCTATTGGTAGTTCATCTACCAATGGTGCTTCCACCTCGTCCACGCCGTCTTTTGGAAAGAAACCCACTTTGGGTGGACCTCCAAAGAAGGGGCATGCTTATATGTACACCAATACTATGCCACGCAGGAACACACGTCCTACTCCACCAGCTCACACATATGATGATTTCTATACTACACGTTCACGGGCACGTGCACACCATGTGAGACACCCTCACGCACGTGTTCCCCCACATGCATATGTTCACCCACGTCATCATATGAATAATTATCGTCGTGCACCATTCCATCATGTTCCTTATGCCTATCCACAACATGCATCACGTAGAAATCAACGTCGCATGCATGCATCCAATAGGATGAGGGCTCCCAAAATATTCACAATTTGGAGCCCAAAGGACACAAGCATGGATGAAAAACAAGTTTACATGAATGCTTATTTTTCGGGTGTTGTGCATAGTAAAAATTATGTGGGGAAGTCTAAGTCCAATTGGACTTGGCTTCCAAAGGTCTAATCTTTTGGACCCAATGACCTTGGGTACCATGATATGAAATTTTCTATCTTTAGGTACTCAAGGAAAAGAAAACGAAAAGGAGCAACAAATTTAAATTTAGCTCCAAGGGGAATTTGATACTCGATAGCGGGTGTTCAAAACACATGACGGGTGACGCTCAATTGCTCTCCGGAGTGGTTCCCATTGCAAATGGAAACCGCGTCGTATTTGGAGGCAACGAGAGCGGAACCATCATATGTGTTGGTAAAGTGGGTAATCCTTCTAAACCCCTTATATGTGATGTTTACCTTGTTAAAGGATTAAACCACAATCTCATTTCAATAAGTCAACTTTGTGACAAAGGTTACAAAGTTAACTTTGCGAAAGGAATGTGCCATATTTTAAGAAAAGATAATAATGAATTATTGTTTTCCGGCACACGCCATAAGGATATATATATCCTAGATCTTCCGAGATCACATGAACAATGTCTTATTGCCAACACAAGTGAACAACACTTATGGCATCGACGTTTTGGTCATGTGAACTTTGGAACACTTTTTAAGCTTTCCAAGTTAAATTCTATTAGAGGCTTCCCTAAGCTTGTTTTTCAAAAGAAAAGCTTTTGTGACTCGTGTCAACGAGGCAAGCTTTCAAAATCTTCATTTAAACCTAAGAAAAGCATTTCCTTTAAGCGGCCTCTAGAGCTATTACATCTAGATTTATTTGGGCGAACTAGAGTTGCTTCATTAGGTAATGCTAGATATGGACTTGTCATCGTTGATGACTTTTCTAGGTTTACTTGGGTATTTTCATTGTGTAATAAAAATGAAGCTTTTGAAAACTTCACAATTTTTGTTAAGAAAGCACAAAATCTTCTAGGAACCACCATTGTCACTATTCGTAGTGATCATGGAGGTGAATTTGAGAATGAGTCTTTTGAGACATTTTGTGATGAAGTTGGTATTACACACACCTTTTCATTCCCTCGCGCACCTCCTCAAAATGGTGTTGTTGAGAGAAAGAGTAGGACGCTAGTGGAATGTGCTCGCACTATGCTTGATGATAGCCAACTTGGCCATCAATTTTGGGCGGAAGCGGTACATACCGCTTGCTATGTGTTTAATAGAATACTTTTGAGGCCCGGCACTAAACAAACTTGTTATGAATTGTTGTTTGGTAGGTTGCCTCAAGTTAAACATTTTCGTGTTTTTGGTTCGAAATGTTTTATTAAGAACACGTATGGTAGTTTGGACAAATTCGATCCAAGATCCGATGAGGGGATTTTTGTTGGATATTCTTCGCATAGCAAAGCCTACCAGATATTCAAAAAATGAACCTCAACGATCGAGGAATCGCTTCATGTGTCATTTAATGAAGGATTTGTTCCAACTAGAATTACTAATGATGATGACTCTATGGATGTTTTATGTGATTCAATTGGTAATTCTAACTCTAATGATTCTATTGATTCTATTGAGACTAACCCGTCTAATGAAGTTGTTGAGAATGTTCCTAGTGATCAAGGTATTCCCAAACGGCTTCATACAGTTCGTGACCATCCTCATGAGCAAGTCCTTGGCAATATCTATGATAGTGTCAAGACGAGATCACAAGTGAACTACTTCGCTCATTGTGCCTTTGCCTCCTCGATAGAGCCAAAGAATGTTAATGAAGCATGCGAAGATAGCGCTTGGATCTTAGCCATGGAGGAGGAACTTATTCAATTCGAGAGTAATGAAGTTTGGGAGCTTGTTCCATTGCCATCGAAGAACCACACCGTCATAGGGACAAAGTGGATCTTCAAGAACAAAACCGACGAAAACCAAGTCGTCGTCCGGAACAAAGCTCGGTTAGTTGCTCAAGGCTACCGTCAAGAGGAAGGTATTGATTTCGAAGAATCCTTCGCTCCGGTAGCTAGTTTAGAATCAATTAGATTATTATTGTCTTTTGCATGCCATAAAGATTTTAAATTATTTCAAATGGATGTTAAAAGTGCATTTTTAAACGGAGATGTTATTGAGGAAGTTTACGTTTCTCAACCTCCGGGCTTCGTAAATGAAAAATTTCCAAATCATGTTTTTAAACTAAAGAAAGCTCTTTACGGTTTGAGACAAGCTCCTCGAGCTTGGTATGATCGCCTAAAGAATTTTCTTTTGGATTTGAATTTTAAAATGGGCGAAGCCGATTCAACACTTTTTGTTAAGCATTCGAATAATGATATAATTTTAGTTCAAATTTATGTTGATGATATCATTTTCGGTGCTACTAACTTTGCTCTTTGCGAAGAGTTTTCTAATGTGATGAAGGAACAATTTGAGATGAGCCACATGGGTGAGCTCAAGTATTTCTTAGGTCTCCAAATTCGCCAAATGGACGATGCAATCTTCATCCACCAAACGAAGTATACGGTGGAGTTGCTAAAGCGATTTGGAATGGAGAGTGCCTCCGGGAAAAAGACTCCTATGAGCACGACTACGCATCTTGATAAGGATACGGGCGGAAAAGATGTAGACATTCGTCTATATCGAGGTATGATAGGTAGTTTACTTTATCTTACCGCTAGTAGGCCCGATATCATGTTTGTCGTGTGTATTTGTGCTCGTTATCAGTCTCAACCTAAGGATTCTCACTTAGTAGCGGTAAAACGTATTTTTCGCTATCTAAGTTACACTTTAGATTTTGGATTACTTTATCCGAAATCTAGCACATATGAGTTAGTCTCATATAGTGACGCTGATTATGCGGGATGCAAATCCGACAGGAAGACTACTAGTGGCACTTGCCATTTTATAGGAAATTCCCTTGTCTCTTGGTTTTTCAAGAAGCAAAATTCGGTATCACTTTCAACCACCGAGGCGGAATATATTGCCACCGGTGCCGCGTGTGCTCAAGTTCTTTGGATGAGACACACACTTAAAGACTTTGGTATAAACTGTGATACTTCCCCTATTATGGTTGACAACCAAAGTGCAATATGTCTTTCCAAGAACCCGGTACAACATTCCCGTTCGAAACACATAGATGTCCGACACCATTTTTTAGATGATCATGTTGCTAAAAAGGACATCATTTTAGTGTACGTTGAAACCCAAAAGCAAATCGCCGATATTTTCACGAAACCCCTAAAGGAGGACTCCTTTGTGCGGTTGCGTCGAGAATTGGGGATTATGGGTGAATCCGAGATATAGGATTCGTGTTTCATTCAATAATCTTGCATGCTATTATATTTCGCAATATTTCGTTCATGCTAGACTTATTGGATTTTTCGGGATTTTATGTGATATTTTGAATTTTTGCTCGAATTCATGTTTGAATGTCGTATTTGAGATTTCGATGTTTAATGGGGTAGTTTAGATGATTTTTGAGAGGATTACGATGTATCGTCCAAGTGTATTGAGGAGAGAACTTAATTATCAATTTTTGGACTCATCTAGTCGGTCTCAGTTCATCAACCAACCGACTAGATTCACATCTAGTCAGTCAGCTAATGAACTTAGACCGACTAGCTCTATCTCTAAACTTTTGGACTCATTTAGTCGGTATCAGTTCAATCACCAACCGACTAGATTCGTATCTAGTCGGTTAGTAAAAGAACTTAGACCGACTAATTCAAGCTATTAGGATTTCCTCTCCAGCTTAACTCCTTTAGTCGGTTCTAGTTTACTTATCGACCGACTAGATTTAGTTCTAGTCGGTCAGTATTTGAGCGTAGACCGACTAATTCTCGTTCAGGAAATCTTCGACTGGTCTCTATTTCCATTTAGTCGGTTCAAGCTCGTTAACCGACCGACTAGATCGTCATCTAGTCGGTCAGCGTTTGAACTTAGACCGACTAAGTGCTCAGGGGCAGTCACGTCATTTCGCGATTTCGACCGACTTAAGTTCAATCTAATCGATTCTTTTTCATTTTAGTCGGTTGCTCCATCTTCTCCAGCTCGAAACCCCTCAAACCCCCGCTCGAGTCTCTTCATCTTCCGATCAACTCCGGCCATCTTCCGATCATCCGCCGCCGTCGATCACTCCTCCTAGGTATATCTCCTCCTCCTAGGTCTCGATTCCTATTCTAGGGTTTGATCTAGGTCGATTTCATCTCCTAGGGCTTGTTGATTTCGCATCTAGGGTTTGTTTATTTCGAAATTTCTTTCAGCTGTTAGGGTTTGTTGCTTAGGGTTGTATCGATTGATTGATCTCGTCGTGCCACGATCATGGCAAAGATGAGGATTCCTATCACTTCCTCTGGGGCATCTCCCATGAACGTAGAGCCCGCGACCGCATCGACCCCACCTAAGTGTAGGGCCAAGACCACTTGTGCCCCCTCTTCGTCTTCACCACCGTTGAAGAGGAAGAGGACTTCCAAGCCCAAAGCCAAAACCCAAGCTTCCCAAGCCCAAGCTTCTACAGCCCAACCGAAACCTAAACCTAGAAAGATTGTCGCTTCCCCTTCCTCTTTTCAGGACACCACCTCTGATTCTGACGCTGATTTTCGTCCTGAGGAGCAGCCTGAGACTCATAGGGAACCCACTCCTCCTACCCATCCTGAGTCTAGCTCCCGACCACGTACGTCTACCCGTAAGCCTAAGGGAAAGGCTCCGATGCCGGTATGTGGTGTCGATATCTCGTTGTGTCGCGACGACCCTATGTGTCTCGCAGCTTACAACCGTATCGAACATTACCCGCTGCTTCTGGAGCATTTCATCCAGATTAGTGACTTCATAGGGATAGCTGATCTTCTGTCGTCTTCGGGTCTTATCGATTACCTTCGATATGATCCTAAGGCGAATCCTCACCCCTACCCTCGTTTAGTCAAACTATTCTATGCCAATAGGATCCGGGGTTAGTACGATGCGACCCACTCTGTTGAGACGCCTGTTTTGGGGACTCCTATAGTCCTCACAGCAGAAATCTTAGGAGAGATTTTGGGTATCTCCTCGTCTGGCCTCCTCCCCTCAGACATTTCTGTTGATGATATTTCTTCCCTAGATCAGACCATCCTTTCTGAGATTTTCCATCAGATTCCTCCCGCCATGATTGGCGTACCCTCCAAATCCTTCAAGCTTAACGCCTGGGTCCTCAATTTGATTCTGAAGTCGTGCTTGCTTCCCAAGTACGGCTCCTCATCTCTACCGTCCCAGCCTTTTCTGAAGTTGATCTATGCTATTTTCATGGGGATCTCGATTAACTGTGCTCGCATTATACTCGATAAGATGGATTCTTTCGAGTGTATTCGCAAGACCACGAAGTCGGCTCACATCCCCTTCCCGTGCTTGTTGACCCTTGTTTTTCGCCACTTCCGTGTCACACTTTCTCGTGACGATGAGCGTCCACTTGGTCCTCCCCTGAACGCGACGGCCGTCAAGAAGTCTCTTACGGCGCTCCGTCACGTTCAGAGGACGACACCTTCAGCGTCTGCCTCTGCCTCTGCCTCTGCCTCAGCTGCTCCCTCTATCACTCTTGCCGATGTCGTTCGTTCGATCCGTCGTTTGGAGTCTCGTCAGGCTCGTTCTGAGGAGATTCTCTGCCGTATCGCTCGACGCCTTGATATTGAGGTCCCTCCGTCTTTTTTTGACGAGGATGAGTTGGATGAGGAGGATATTGAGGAGCTTTGTCATGCTTCTACTCGTGCCCCCGAGGGCACTTCTGGTGCTGCTGCTGTCTCTTCTACTGGTGACCCCGAGAGTACACCTGTTGCCACCACACCTGCGGTGGATACTACCACTGGTGCTCCCGAGGCCACTACCGTCACGGTTCCTGAGTTCGTCTCTTCTGTCGTGCCTGAGACTTCTACCGTTGCTCCAGTTGACCTTCCAGCTGATCCAGTTACCACCTCCGCTCCTGCTAAGCCTGCAGTTGCTTCTGATCCTCCCGCTGCCTCTTGAGCTTCTTTGAGGCCTCTCCCGATACTCATTGGATGACATATCTAGTTGTGCGAGATGTTGGGTAGGATAGTGTGGGTGGCTGTGATTTTTGGATCATTTTGATGATGTATTTTGATGTACTTTGATGATGTTGTATGTTATGTGACACTCTGATATCTGTTTGATATGATGATGTATTTTGTGCCCCGATCGTTGGATCGATGTTTTGTATGTCAGTGATGTATATTTTTGATGTACTCTGGTTCATATTTTTTTATATATACATCGACGTTGACATTTCATTCTATTGTGCACATTATATTTTTATGTCTCTGATGTTTGATTTCGTCGCTCGACGATATTAACTTGGTTTAATAGAAATTTGTTTTATGGAAACATAGAATTGTTTTCCATGCACTAAATTAACCAAGAATGTTGATATTGGAGAGTATATTCCATAACTACATCCGTAAAATTGATTTGAGTTTTGATGATTTCGTTTTACGATTTTCGACTATGGTTTCATTGAAACGCATTGATTTTATTCGTATTTTTCTTTTGTGTCACTTGAACCGTCGTCGTTTTCTACGATTCCCGTGCTTTTATTTGAAGCCATTGTTGTTGTCGTTGATCTCCTCCCGCTCTTTTTGCTAATGCCAAAGGGGGAGAGATATAATAATAACGATGTGCTAAATGATAATTTAAAGCATTATTCCAAGAATCTAATTTGATATGTTAGATTCAGGGGGAGTTAAGATATATAAATGGATTTTCAAATCCGATATTTCAATAACCAACTTTTGGTATTCGAAATTTCAATAATCGATTCTCATTTATATACTTTACTCGTCTGCTTGATGCGTATTATTATTGTTTAATTTGGAATTAACGTGTCATCAATGTAGGGGGAGTAAGTAAATTACATTTGAATCATTATTTTTGATTATTGTTTATGTTGGTTTGTCATCACCAAAAAGGGGGAGAATGTTGGATATTGGACTCCCCGGATTTGGTTTTGGATGATGAACAAACATAAATATATCGTGAACTAACACTTTGTGAGCGCAGTTATGGAGATCATCGCCAAATTCACATGAATATCAATTACGACGTCTCAAGACTTCTCAAAGCACGTGATCGTATGCCTAAAGCTTCGTTGAAGCTTATGGACCATTTTAGAAGTCATGAAGATTCGATTGAAGCTATTGAAGACGGTATCGTCAAGTTTTATTTATAGTCTTTAAGCTTCTTTCGTAAATGTTAAGCCTTGAGTAGGTCTTACGGTTTAAATCTTCATAACACTCATATCTTAGCTCTAGGATCTTAGTAGACGTCCATACAATCTTTCCCGAAGCTTTGCGCTTCGATTCGCGACTTCTTGTGCATGTTAGTTGGTTCAAGAAGAAGAACTGACCGACTAGATGGTGATCTAGTCAGTCGGTAAAGCTTCTTGGACCGACTAGTTTCAGTCAGTCATTTCCAAGCTCTTTACTGTTTACAGTTAGTCGGTCTAAGTTGACTCACCGACTGACTAGTTTGTGAACTAGTCGGTCAGTGATGCTTCTGTGACCGACTAGTTGAGCTTTCCCTGTACATGCACATTTGAGCCTGAGCTACTGTTTATCATTAGTCGGTCTGTGTTCATTGATCGACCGACTATTTGATGAACTAGTCGGTCAACTTTCCTTCTTGGACCGACTAGTTGAGTCTTACTGTACATGCCAATTTTCACCTAACTTACTGTTTATCGTTAGTCGGTCTATGCGCATTTGGCGACCGACTAGTTGGTGAATTAGTCGGTCAAGATTTGTTCTTGGACCGACTAAGTCTATTTGTGCTCAGACTTTAGTTTTATCTGTTAGTCGGTCTCAGTTGAGTAACCGACCGACTAGTTGTGAAACTAGTCGGTCAGCTACTCTTCTTGGACCGACTAGTTCCTTTTGTCTGTGCTTCAACCTTTTGGATGTTCTTCCATTAGTCGGTATACGTTAATTGACCGACCGACTAGTTGATGAACTAGTCGGTCGGTAGTTGTTCTTTGACCGACTAGTTGGGTTCAGAAAAGAGCCGTTGGAGCATTAATTGAAACGTTTTTCTTTCTCTCTCTCCTCTAACCTATATATACTTGATGGGCTGCATTCATTGCAGTTAAGGCTGATATTATTGCAAGTTTAGAGATCAAGAGAAATCATTCCAAGCTCATTCAAAGCTCTTTCATTCCATTCAATAATCTCTCCTCACTCTTACTTCCAAAGAGAGATTCATTGAGTGTGAAGCCTTCCAAGCCAAGTGCTTGATTTTAGGTCACCAACATCCCCATAGCTCTCCATCGCTGATCTACATCTTGGAGCTAGGGTTTGGTGCCACTTCTTCTTCCTTAAAATCATCTTTGCCCTAATTCGTAAGCACTACTCAAGGCATAGGTATTTTGTCGGTAAGAAGCTTCTTATTTCATTTCAATTTCTATTGTAAGTTTCACTCTCGGTTGTGAGAGTGTGGTTGTGATCCCGGGTTGTGGGAGTCACAAATTACTTTGTGTATGATTTGACTTGTGGAGGTTTTTCACAAGTATTTCATAGTGGAAATCTTGAGTTAGGGTTTCTAACTCAAGTATCCGGAGGGGATCCGGGTGGTTGGGACGTAGGATCACCGGGAACAAGTCGGGGAGACTTGGGTGGATCCGAACCCAATAATATCGTTGTTTGCGATTGTTTCTTTGTTGTATAACATTTACATTTTCCGCATTGTTTGGTAGAGTTTGCAAGTAATTAGGAATTAGCCTCTTAATTATTTTCAAGTACTATTCACCCCCCTCTAGTACTTGTGCAGTAGCTTAGCAGGGCATTACAGGAACACCCCTACTTCATGTATGGGCACTTATGATGAGTTCTATGCACAACACCCACGAACACGTGCAAACAAACACATGGGATATGCTCCTGCACGTGCTCTTCCACATACATATTCTCAAACACCACATCCACATATGTATGCTTATCCTTATGCACCTCATCATATGTACGCTCCTTATGCTTCACATGACCACGTTATGTCTCATGCTTATCCTTCATCATTCACTTATGCTAGATCACATGCTTATAAGTCTCATGCACCACATATAAATCAATCTCATGTGCATGTAACTAAGAAAAGGACTCCCAAAACTTACACTATTTGGGTTCCCAAGGACACTAGCATGCACGATAGGAATTCATATGTGCAATCCTATTTTAGAGATGTGATTAATTGTGAGGATTATGTTGGGAAGCCAAAGTCTACTTGGACTTGGTTTCCAAAGGGCTAATCCCATTGGACTCAACAAGCTTGGGTACCATGAGCTTATGGTAAAATGTGTAGGTACCCAAGAAAAGGAAAAAGAGCAACAAATGCGAAATAAACTCTAAGAAGAAAGGATGTATACTTGATAGTGGTTGCTCCAAACATATGACGGGAGATCCCTCTTTGCTTTCCGAAGTGATCCACATCAAGAACGGTGCAGCGGTGATCTTTGATAGCGATGAAAAGGGAACCATCATTGGAGTTGGGAAAGTTGGTAATCCATCTAAACCTCTTATAGAAATGTTTATCTTGTCGATGGTTTAAAACATAACCTCATTTCCATAAGCCAACTTTGTGAGGAAGGTTACAAAGTTAACTTTGGATAGAGTATGTGTAGCATTATAGATAATGAATCTAGTGTTTTGTTTTCCGGCATACGCCATAAAGACATCTATATTTTAAGTATGCCACAATCACTAGATCATTGCTTAGTTGCACACACTAATGAACAACTTTTATGGCATCTCGTTTTGGACATGTTCATTTTAAACATCTTTATAATTTATCAAAGAATGATTTAGTTAAAGTATTTCCAAAGATTTCTTTTAATAAGAAAAGTTTTTGTGACTCTTGTCAACATGGCAAACTCCGTAAATCATCATTTAAACTTAAAGATTGCATTTTATCTAAGAGGCCCTTAGAACTTCTTCATCTAGATTTATTTGGGCCCACTAGAGTTGCATCCTTAGGTAATGCACATTATGGAATAGTCATTGTTGATGTCTTCTCTAGATTTACATGTGTATATTTTCTAACATCTAAAAAAGAAGCTTTTGAAGAATTTACCAAGTTTGCTAAAAAAACTCAAAATCTTTTAGGAACCACCATTATCACTATTCATAGTGATCATGGATGGAAATTTGAGAATTAGCTTTTCTCTACATTTTGTGATGACCACGGAATAACTCACAACTTTTCGTTTCCTCGCGCACCACCACAAAATGGGTTGTTGAGAGAAAGAATAGGACACTTATTGAATGTGGACACACAATGCTCCATGATAGTCATCTTTGATTTCAATTTTGGGCGGAGGCGGTGCATACGGCCTATTATGTGCTCAATATGATCCTAGTGAGGCCACGTACAAACAAAACTTATTTTGAATTATTTTATGATAAAAAGCTTCAAGTAAAATATTTTCGTGCTTTTGGTTCAAAATGTTTTATTAAGAACACGTAAAGTAATCTAGATAAATTTGACCTAAGATCTGATGAAGGGATCTTTATTGGATACTCAACACGTAGCAAAGCCTATCGAATATACAACATGAACACTTCATCAATTGAAGAATCACTTCATGTTTCATTTAATGAAGATTTTGATGTGCCTCATGTTCATGATGATAGTTTAGAAGTTTTGTGTGATTCAATTAATAATGCTGAACTTGATGATGTTATTGAGACTAACCCTACAAATGAAGATGTTGAGATTGTTCCTAGTGATCCGGGAGTACCCAAAGGTATCCAACCATTCGTGAACACCCGCACGACCAAATTATTGGAGATATTGTAGTGGGTGTTCGGACAAGATCAAGGATTGAAGAATTCACTCATTGCGCTTTTGTCTCCACAATTGAGCCAAATAACATTCAAGAAAAAAAATGTGAAGATAGCTCTTGGATCGTGGCAATGGAAGAGAAACTCATCCAATTCGAAAGGGATGAAGTTTGGGAGCTAGTTCCTCTACCAAGTGGACATTAAGTCATTGTGACTAAATGGATCTTCAAGAATAAGACGGACGAGAATGAAGTAGTCACAAGGAACAAAGCAAAGTTAGTAGCTTAAGCCTACCGGTAAGAAGAAGGTATTGATTTCGAAAAATCATTTGCTCCAGTAGCTAGGTTAGAAGCTATTAGATTATTATAGTCTTTTGCTTCTCATAAAAATTTTAAATTATACCAAATGGATGTTAAAAGTGCATTTTTAAATGGAATTATTAATGAAGAAGTATATGTTTCTCAACCACCCGGATTTATTCATGAAAAATTTCCAAACCATGTTTTTAAACTTAAGAAAGCTTTATATGGGTTGAGACAAGCTCCTAGAGCTTGGTATGATCACCTTAAAAACTTTATTTTGCATTTGGGATTTAAAATGGGTGAAGTTGATTCAACACTTTTTACTAAGTATTATGAAAATGGCATTCTTCTCATTCAGGTGTATGAAGATGATACAATTTTTGGGTCTACTAACTATGATATTTGCCAAGAGTTTTCAACGTCTATGAAGGATGAATTTGAGATGATCTACATGGGTGAGCTCAACTACTTTCTAGGACTACAAATCCGGCAATTGAAGGATGTCATCTTTATCCATCAAACAAAGTACACATGGGAGCTAATCAAGCGATTTGGGATGGAATCATCTTCAAGAAAAAGAACTCCCATGAGTATCACCACACACCTTCACAAGGATGAAAACAGGAAAGATGTAGACATTCGTCGATATTGAGGTATGATTGGTAGTTTACTTTATTTAACCACTAGTAGACCCGATATTATGTTTTCCGTATGTTTATGTGCTAGATATCAATCGCAACCTAAGGAATCACTTTTGATTGCGGTTAAACCGTTACCTCAATCAAACTCTAGATTATGGATTAGTTTATCCTAAATCTAGCACATATGAGTTAATCTCAAATAGTGATGCCGATTTTGTCGGATGCAAATCTGATAGGAAGAGTACTAGTGGCACTTGCCATTTTCTAGGAAATTCTCTTGTTTCTTGGTTTTACAAGAAGCAAAATTCGGTATCATTGTCCACGACCGAAGCGGAATATATTGCTGCGGGTCTTGCATGTGCACAAGTTCATTGTATGAGACACACACTTAAAGACTATGGTATTGATTGTGATACTTGCCCTATCATATTTGATAACCAAAGTGCAATATGTCTCTCCAAAACCCCGGTACATCACTCCTGTACCAAACACATAGAGTGGGACATCATTTTATAAATGATCATTTAGCTAAGAAGGACATCATTTTAGAGTACATTGAAACCCAAAAACAAATTACCGATATCTTCACAAAACCTCTTAAAGAAGATTCATTTGTGAGGTTGCGTGGAGAATTAGGGATTATGAGTGAATTTGAAATCTAGGACTTCATTTTCATATGCTATACCATGTTTAGTGTTTATATGATCATTTTCATCTCGTATATCTATTGTGTCTATTTTCTCAATATGTTTTATATGTGATTTTTTTTAAATTTTATGAATTTATGATTATATTGATATGTGTATTAGTTTTATTTGATTGTGAAAGTATTTTGAAGTGATTAGAGTGTCTAGTGTATATTTTTAGGATGAGAGAACTCATTTCCTCTATCCTAGGTTCAAACTCACTTTTTAGAACCAGGACAGGCGCCTGTTCACTCTTCAACATGCACTTGTCAAAACCCTAAAATCTAGTCTTTATATCACATCTTTCATATAGGTGACTGATGTACAACATACAGGCCCCTGTTTGTCGCCCAAGCGATTGAATTTTTTTCATCAGGCGCCTCCTTTATTTTCCCGAGAGATGATCTTTCAAATCTAGAATCTGTTGATGGTGCACATGCCCTTGTAAGTCATTACACATGCATCTGTCGTCCGACAGGCGGCTGTGTTCTATGATACAGGCTCCTGTGCTCTTGCTAAACACATTTTGTTTCAATGCTTGACATGCGCCTGCACTATGTGCAACAGTCACGTGTCTGAGCTCTTTAGCGTAAAGAGAGCATTTAATCTAAGCCGTTCGTTTTCATTCGATGGCTCTGATCAATCCGAAGATTGTCTTATTGGCGTCGATCGAGAATTTTTTCTCTCCCCTCTGATTCAATTCCCCAATTCATTCGAGAGGTCTAAGAGCTCTTCCGTTCGACTTCGTCGGCGATCGAGCCTCTCCAACCGTCGACTTCCACCTTCGTTAGTCTTCCATACATCTCTTCCTCCTCTATGTAACCTTTGACCTTGTTTCTCATCAATTTCGTGCCTTAGACCTAGGTTCCTTTCATTTGCAATTCAATGGGTCCTAAGCTTGGGTCATCATCTTCTAAGCCCATTTCTCTCAAGAAACCTAGGGAAAAGAAGATTAGGGTTCCTAAATTGCTCCGACCAAAGCTCGTACTAAGCGTGCTAGGCCACCTTCTCCTATACTTTCCTCTCCATCCGATTCTAAAGAATCTTAGGCTAGTGAAGATGTTCCCCTAGCCTGTAAGCTCAAACAAACCTCAACTGCTGCAGCTCGTACTTCAATTCCTGAAACTACTACCCAAACTCACCATGAAACTGACATTACTCCTTCAACTATAGTTTCAGCCAGTCTCCCTGTTTGTCGAGATGATATCTGTCTAGGGAAGTTTAATGCACTACTGAATGTCAAAATCTTGAAGGAGAGATTCATTGTTTATGGAGATTTTCAGGTTGAGAATTTATCTCAACTCATGACAAAGACAAAGCAGATTGATCTCTTTTGATATTCATCCACTGACTCACCAAAACCATATCCTAAGCTTGTCAAGCTTTTCTATGCTAATCACATTCATGGTGAGTACAACACCTCTGGTGTTATTGACACTTTTGTACAAGGAATCCCCATCAAGCTTGTCTCCAATCTCTTAGGAACCATTCTAGGTATCCCTTCATCAGGGGCTCTTCCTTTTGATATCAGCAATGCTAAGATTGATGTGCTTGATGACATGTTCAAAACAATTCCACATTTACTTACTTCTGGAGTGAAGACTAGCATGTTCACTAAGCGTGGCTGGGCAGTCCACCATGTACCTCGAGGCTATTTATCTCTGTGTGAATAGCACAAACATCTTGTTCGAAATAACAGTAAGCTGTTTGGTAACAATTTATCTAAGTTATATTATAATGTAGTTAACATTAGATATCAACTTAGGTAAAGTCCTGAGACTTTATGCAAGGTCAAGCAGGTATCGAGATGAGTATCTCGATCATGGAGAAATGTTTGACCGTCTGTAGCATAAGTCTAAAAGGGTTCGTGGTCATAGATGTTTCGAGACAAGGATATCGAAACATCGGATAGACCATTGTGTCTTAGTCTTCACCGTTAAGCGGTGGTGATGATCTCATGATCGTTCGACTTGGCAAAGTCGGAGACGAGACACAGGTGCTCATTAGAGAATGAGTTCACTGAACGATCCATAAGAGTTATCATATGGTTACATTGACCAATCTGTCAATGATAACTCTTAGTGATGATAGGCTAGTTGGTCTTTTGACTTGAGGTCAATTTACGAACCTGTGCATGAACGGTGCCACTTAGATCACTGACCGAACTTCGAGGCTAGGCCTGTCGAAAGGTATTTGATTGGGTATCACTTGAAGCGTACGAGGAGAGTAGTGGCCAAGAGAGGATTCGTCTCTCCCGGTCAATGGGAGTTAGTGTCGTAGAGTTAGTTCGGTCTTTAGTAAAATCTCTGCGCAGAGTATGTTGGAAGAAGTCCAACATAAATTGACTTAAGATCGATAGAAACTAACCGAAGTCAAGTTATTGGGGTTGACAGTTTGACCGTACCCTAGACTTGATCTACACGACATAATTTAGACGAAGAGACTATAATTGCGGAACTCATCACAGACATGGTCAGGGTGGTCCCGACAATTCTCATGTTGATGAGCTAACCACATTATGATGATGCTGAAACATGGACGGCAGCCACTGCTCGTGGTCTTTGCCGTATAGGGCTTCGAGCACAACCTGTAATAGGGTCAGGCCGTAGGGTCACACAAAGAGTGCAACCTTCATCTAGTAATAGGTAAAAATTAGTTAGGAAGAATATTTTGCATTTTGATGCAAGGGATGGAATAATTGCATTTGATGCAATATGATAACTTAAGTCTAGATAGGGACTAATTTGCATATGATGCAAATGAGATCAAATGTGTCTTAAATAGTTTAAGACTATATTTAATGATATAAACGCAAGGAAAAGCTCATGGGTAAGACGGGAATGTCCCGGTCTACGCCCAGGTTCGAACGGGGTCCAAATCGGACGCCAGATGCAGAAGATATGCCCAAAACAGCCAAATGGCTCAGTCTGGGTCAGACCAGGTTGACCCAGGCCAGACTAGGGTCTGGCCTGGGCACCTGGCCCGCCAGACTGGGGGCCAGGCCACTGGGCCTGGGCCCGCGCCCAGGCCCAGGCGCCTGCCCAGGCACCCAGGGCGGGCACCCTGGGCCCTGGCGGGCCCAGGCGCTCTGGGCGCCTGGGAGCCCAGGCGCCCTGGGCCGGGCGCCTGCGCCCAGGCCTGGGCGCCCGCGCCCAGGTCTGGGCAGGCGCCCAGTCAGTAGCTTTTGAAGCTGTGGGGGTCCACTTGCTGGGCCCCACCAATGGGTGTAGAACCCTAGGTTTACTGGGCATTTTTTACGGCTGGTTTTTGCGAAAAACAAGTCGTAGGCTGAACTTTGGGCGGTCAATTGTAGGGTCAAACGAACTCCGAATGATGAACGGTTTTTTCCTATGCGTTCACCGTTGAACACCCTTCGAATTGATAGGTTGTATGAATCATGAAGCTCAACGGTGAGTGAGTTAAAATTCACGGAAGTTTGCACTTTGTGAAGGGCAAACTAACTTGATTTTAATTAACCCAATTAATAGTCCCACATCCGATTTTGAGTAAAGGTGAGCAGTCAGCCGCCTATATAAACATGGGTCTGCTCTCCTCCTCAAAACTCGTCCTAAGCTCTAGATCTGAGCGGCTCTCGTAAATGTTGGAGCACGCTCGGATCTAGGCTTAAATTAATATTTCTCTATCTCCCTAAATTTCCGCCTTACTCTTGAGGGCTCTAGCAAAGCCACGAAGGAGTTCGAATTCTGATCCGAAATCTAGGTGAAGGTTTCACTCGCGTGAAACTTTCTTCGGCGCGTGGTTGGCTCGGCGACACGGGATTGATCGCCTCGGGATGCGGAGCGGTTCGAGGAGCGGTTCGAGGAGCGGCTCGGCGTGGGACGGGAGCGGCTCGGAAGACGGTGCGGAACATCTCGCATGCTCCAGGGTTGAAATTCTGGGTATGTGTTTTAATAAGCATTAGTTTAATTTAATCGCAGTAGGTTAGATCCTTCTTGGGATAGTCAGATCTATCCCAAGTTGGCATAGATCTTGGCTAAGGGTCTTGGACCTTAGGGCTAAGTTAAAATTGTTTTAACTGCATGTTAATTAGATTAACTAGATTTTTCTTCCGCTGCAAATTTTTTTGTGTGTCTATGTTCCATCCGAATTAGGACGGGAATAGAATTTTTGTGCCCTAAGGGTCCTAGAAAACCCTTCAGTGGTATCAGAGCCTTGTATGCGTAACGATCTAGCCTGCGATTTTATTAAACCTTGAAATGCTTTTAAAATACTTTAATAAAATGTTTTAAAGTTATGAGATGATTTTAAAATAAATTTTAGATGCCGTTTTAAAATGTTTTAAAATTTATGCGATATTTTTAAAGATGTTTTTAAAAGGACTTTAGATGTTTAAATATTTTATATGATAAAATTTTAAACATGAAAATTTTAAAATGATGATTTTTAATTTATGTGATAAATTTTAAAATTGATTTTAAGGCTTTTTAAATTTATGCGATAAGTTTAAAATGTTTTAGATGTTTAAAAATTGTATAAGATAAATTTTTGAACATGGAAATTTTTTAAATGATGTTTTAAATTTATAAGATATTTTTTAAAACTGATTTTGAAAGTCTAAAATTGTTTATGCGATAAACTTTAGTCTATTTAATTGTTAAATAATCGTACACTTTCATTTTATGCGATAAAATTAGTGTAGCTTTATTTTAATGGCTAGTTCATCTTGTCCCTTATTTGATAACACAAGACAACCCTTTAGGTTAGCCATTAAGAAATGATTAAAATTTATTAATTGAATTTTAATGACATGCTATGTTTTAATAAAACATTAACAACACTTCAAGACCTAATTCCTGATTAGGGTATTCCTTTTAAATGAATTTTTAATTCTAATTGTTATAATTAATTTTCATTAAAGGACTTCGCTTTTAGCGTTGTTAATAAAATTTATTAAAATCCTAATAACGATTAGGATAGCACGTGAACCTTATAGTTGATAAAGACTTAATAAAAGTTATTAAACAAATCCTAAAATTTTGAATTTAAGGATGCAACTAGTTGATAGGATTAATTAGTTGTTAATAAAAACTGTTTAGTCTATGGCACGTATATAAAAATGACAAGCTTCATTCAATGGACCATGATCCAGTTAATGTGCTTGGCTAAGAGTTCTGGATCACCCTTTAAGTGATAGTGATCCTGGCTTAGTCAATTCCCTAGCTGTGTTCCGCTGGACCGCAATGTCGTGAATCATGATTGTATGACACCCTGGACTATATCTAAGTCAAATACGTTAATGATCTTTTTCAAGATTAGCCGTAGCCCTCCTTGTTTTTAGGGGTTAGCAACTATAGGGCCCATGTTACAGTTGTTGAGCTACACTCAAGCTGTGACATGGCAACCCTGTAGAAACCAACTCCTTAAATACACTAGATATAGTCTAAGACCTGACCCAAACCGACGTGTCGTGAATACACCGAGCGCCGGAGCAAGTCAGGCTAGACGCGAAAACAAGGGTCCGACTAGACTAGACATTATGATTTGGATGAGCACACTCATGATCACAAATGGCTAGGGGCAAAAACCGAATAAGAGAGTCATATCCGATATGATCGATGAAGAGTCATCTTCTGATCACAGAGACAAGCAACTTGTTGAGATACACTCAAGGTTGTTAGACTCAAGGTGATTAGACCTCTTACCCATTAATTTTAATTCGATTAAATCGTTCGTTATTAAGCTTTGAAATGATCGTAAAAATAGTGGGAGGATATAGATAGATAAAAGCCATTCTACCTATATTTAATTTTGAACATATGCTAAAACTAGGGCAAGACTATGTTTACTGAAAGAATCAATATATAATATATTAATGAAATAAGTTAACTGGTCAAATAGGTTGATTAATTGAATATCAAGTTTAAATTCTAGTTGATAGAATTAAAACTATATTCTCGTTGACATTAAAATGACCTTCTAAAGAACAGACTTAAGAAATATGATTTCATTAAGTTCTGGGTCTAACAGATAAATTCACGCAACATGTCACTCGTCTCTATATGAGGCAGCTTGAACATATAGGATATTCGAAGTATGTTTCTCCCTACAACTTGTCGAGCTACCCTCAAGGTTGTATGGACAAACAATTTTGATCCGCAAAGTTCGAAAATTCGATCAAACTGTTTGAGTCGAATACGAGTGCATGAGCGGTGCAAGACTATGTATCCCAACCGGATCTTGAGACAAGCAACTTCTTGAGCTACACTCAAGATTGTACCTCTCGGGTGTTTGGATACATGAGATGCTTGCATAGCTATTTATTTATGTTGGGTTATTTAATATTTAAATATGATTTAGAAAAGGAAGAAGGCACTCCGGAAAGTCAATTGAGAAAGTTAGTTTAATTTATCATTAGTAAAGGCATAAGTAGGAGGAAATAAAAATGTGACATATTTTGATGTCACGATGTCATAATTATTGTTATACTAAAGGTTAGCACATTTTGACGAATGTCGTCACATTTGCTTTTGAAGCAATGAGTAATATGTATAACGATAATATATATATTAAATGTTAATATATATAAATACACAAGATAGTAGCAAACTTGTATGGCAAAATAGACTAGGCCGTATCGAGAGACTAAGCTTCACAAGTCATATAAAGAGGGGTCTGACCTCTCGTATTATGAAGTCTGCGGATACTTGTGAGTCTTATCCTCTTAGATATAATGGCCGAAACCCATCTATAAGACAGTGGGAGAATGAGTTGTCGAACTCAGTCTGGTACATACTGATGTACCCGAGTCTAGATTAAGCAAAATAAGTTATTCGTATATTTTATTAAGACACGTGTTCTTGATGAAACACAAGTCTGATAAAATAAAGAACGAAATGACTAAAGTATTTAAACTGATTCGATCAGATCGAATGGTCAAATACTTAGCTATATTAAATCTTGCGAAATTAAAAGAAAATATGATTTTCTCTCAAGTCAAGTCTGTTAACACATCGGTGTGTTAAAAGTATGAATCACACTAAGTTAGACCTGGTGTGATCCATTGTAAGTGACTCTGAGCTAAGTCCTCCCTCTGGGTTTAACTCCCAGATAGTAATGCCTAGGTTTTGATAATGTTCTATGAGGACATTATCAATGAGATATTCATTAAATCAATCATTAGGAAGTTGTAAAATCACTCGAATTTTGTGAGACGAATTGTTGAGTTTGACATCATTACTGATGATGACTTAGTTAACTTTCGGGATGAAATTCGGAGTAGTAACTCCGACTTATAACTTGATGCAATCAGAATAGGTCCGTGTGTGTAAATAAATTTTGGAATTTAGTTTACGTGCCTAAGGAAAATGTTTCCTCACTTACTGCAATTAAATCTTTAAGTTGAAAGATTGGTGCAGAAAGGAAAATAGTGAAGTGCAATCATGTTGGTCGAAAACGGTTTTTATCCTAATTACTATAAAACGGATTATGTTGTAACCGTCTTGCCAACAGATATGTACAGATCTACTCGGACCAAGCTCAATGTAAAACGCGCATGTTGACCATGAAAATTGAAACATTCACTTATAAGTTCATTTTTCTAAATATGATTTAGACGAATCAACTTATATGAATTAGCCAGAAAGTTTTCAAGGTCAGTGGGAGCGTATAAATTACATGTGAGACATCAAAGGGATGGAACATTTATTTTGACAAAGTTATCAAAAGGTTTGACACTTTATCAGAAATAGAAATGAGCCATTTGAAATGACCGGAAACTAATTTAAATGATTATCGTAAGGTACAATGAGCAGGATATGATCCAAGGAAATAAAATATTATAGATTCTGTAAGACCAAGTGAATTATTTGAATGAGATTCAAATGGTTGGTCTAGCATGAACATAGAAACCCCTTAAGTCTATAGGGTAGACGGTTTTAGCAGATCCACTCACGAAGGCTCTACCACATGAAGTCGGGAAAACTTATTGGTAAAACCGGTATAAGATACAGAGATAAATGGGCCTGAGTGCAAGTGGGAGATGTAGAGATATGATGCCCTCGAGGCTATTTATCTCTGTGTGAATAGCACAAACATCTTGTTCGAAATAACAGTAAGCTGTTTGGTAACAATTTATCTAAGTTATATTATAATGTAGTTAACATTAGATATCAACTTAGGTAAAGTCCTGAGACTTTATGCAAGGTCAAGCAGGTATCGAGATGAGTATCTCGATCATGGAGAAATATTTGACCGTCTGTAGCATAAGTCTAAAAGGTTTCGTGGTCATAGATGTTTCGAGACAAGGATATCGAAACATCGGATAGACCATTGTGTCTTAGTCTTCACCGTTAAGTGGTGGCGATGATCTCATGATCGTTCGACTTGGCGAAGTCGGAGACGAGACACATGTACTCATTAGAGAATGAGTTCACTAAACGATCCACAAGAGTTATCATATGGTTACATTGACCAATCTATCAATGATAACTCTTAGTGATAATAGGCTAGTTGATCTTTTGACTTGAGGTCAATTTACGAACCTGTGCATGAATGGTGCCACTTAGATCACTGACCTAACTTCGAGGCTAGGCCTGTCGAAAGGTATTTGATTGGGTATCACTTGAAGCATACGAGGAGAGTAGTGGCCAAGAGAGGATTCGTCTCTCCCGGTCAATGGGAGTTAGTGTCGTAGAGTTAGTTCGGTCTTTAGTAAAATCTCTGCGCAGAGTATGTTGGAAGAAGTCCAACATAAATTGACTAAAGATCGATAGAAACTAACCGGAGTCAAGTTATTGGGGTTGATAGTTTGACCGTACCCTAGACTTGATCTACACGACATAATTTAGACGAAGAGACTATAACTGCGAAACTCATCACAGACACGGTCAGGGTGGTCCGGACAATTCTCATGTTGATGAGCTAACCACATTATGATGATACTGAAACAGGGACGGCAGCCACTGCTCGTGGTCTTTGTAATGCCCTACAAGCTACTGCACAAGTACTAGAGGGGGGGGGGGGTGAATAGTACTTTAAAATAATAAGGAGTATAATTCCAAATTAAATTGCAAACAACTACCAAATCAATTTGCGGAAGCTTAAATTGAATGACAACAACAAAATTAACAATGCAAACAAATGATGTTAATGGGTTCGGATCCACCCAAGTCTCCCCGACTTGTTCCCGGTGATCCTATGTCCCAACCACCCGGATCCCCTCCGGATACTTGAGTTAGAAACCCTAACTCAAGATTTCCACTATGAATATCTTGTGAAAAACCTTCACAAGATCAAATCATACAACAACGGCAATAGTGAATCCCATAACCCGGGATCACAACCTTCTCTCACAACCGAGAGAATCAATAAGCAATATAAAAGAGTTTATATTGAAATAAGCAAACTTACCACAAAATCCTATACCTTGAGTTTTTCTTACCCAAAAGGTGAAATGAAGGATTTGAGGAAGATGAAGTCACCAAGACCTAGCACCAAGAAAATGACCAGCAATCGGTGCCTAGGGATGATTTGGAGACTTGGATCAAGCTATAGCTTGAAGAGCTCACCAAGAACAAGCTTCTCTCAAAATGGATTCTAGATCTAGAATAGTGAGAGAATGGGTTTCTTGTGAGGAAGAGAGCTTTAGATTTGAGTGAGAATGGCTATCTCTTTTGATCTCAATGAATCTCTGAATGGAAGCTCTAACCTAGATAGAAATGACCTAGGTTCGTATTTATAGGGTCCCATAAAAACAAATTAGGTCATTCTCCAATGGATAGAAATCTGGGAGAATTAGTCGGTCAAAGAACAATCACTGACCGACTAGTTCATCAACTAGTCGGTCAGTCAAACAGCATGGACCGACTAAGAGAGGAACTGAGAAGAAAGAGAATTTCAAACCTAGAAATCTAGTCGGTCCAAGAAGACTTTCTGACCGACTAGTTTCACAACTAGTCGGTCAGTCAGTGAACGTAGACCGACTAAGAGGCAAAATGAAATAGTCTGAACACAAGTTGACTTAGTCGGTCCAAGAACAAAAGTTGACCGACTAGATTGTCAACTAGTCGGTCACCAAACGTTCTTAGACCGACTAACGATAAACAGTAGCTTAGGAGAAATTTAGCATGAACAGTAAGTCACAACTAGTCGGTCAAAGAAGCATCACTGACCGACTGGTTCACAAACTAGTCGGTCGGTGAGTCAACGTAGACCGACTAACTGTAAACAGTAAAGTCCAAGAAATTAAGGAATCAAACTAGTCGGTTCAAGAAGAGTTGCCGACCGACTAGATCACCATCTAGTCGGTCAGTACTTGTTCTTGTACCAACTAACATGCACATACAAGTCCGAATCGAAGCGCGACGCTTCGAGGAAGTTAGAATGAACTTGTACTAAGATCCTAGAGCTACGATATGAGCGTTAAGAAGTTAGAATGGTAAGATATACTCAAGGCTTAACATTCTATATATCGAAGCTAAAAAGACTATAAATAAAACCTTAATAAACGGTCTTCGAGAGCTTCGATTGATTCTTCATAACTTCCAAAACGGCGCAAGAGCTTCAACGAAGCTTTAGGCATGAATACGAGTTTTGTGAAGTGTTGAGATGTCGCTTTGAATGTTCTCGTGATTTTGGCGACGATCTCCAATACTGCGCTCACAAATTGTTAGTTCATGGATTATTTATGTTTGCTCATCATCAAAACCAAATCCGGGGAGTCCAATATTCAACATTCTCCCCCTTTTTGGTGATGACAAACCAACATAAATAATAATAAAAAATAATGATTCAAATGTAAAATACTTACTCCCCCTGCATTGATGACACGTTAATTCCAAAATGAATATATATGAATTGCATCAAGCAGACGAGTAAGATAAATAAAGAGAATCGATTTTTGAAATATCGGATTTTGAAAATCCTTATATATATCTTAACTCCCCCTGAATCTAACACATCAAATTAGATTCTTGGAAATTGAGTTAAATTTTCATTTGCCCTATTTATTATCATTATCTCTCCCCCTTTGGCATTATCCCAAAAATGGGGGGGCATACAACGACAACAACTAGGAAATGGAAAATCCAACATCGGGAGTCGTAGACAATGACGATGGACCTAATTGACACCAAGGGAAAAATGATGAAATCAAATCAAGGTGTGCCAAAGAGTCCATTATCAAAAAGCGATAATCAAAATCATCAAAAATAATATTTGGTAAATTTTATTTATTTATTTATTGAATAATGAAACATACTCTCCAATATTCAATATTCTTGGTTAAATTTGTGCATGGAAAACAATTCTATACAAATATAGAAATATAATCTATTTAACCAAGTTTTTCAATCGTCGAGCGACGATTTTACATAGCATGAACATTGAATGAGAATTAATGTGCACGAGGAAGTAAATATCACAACATGCACAACGATGTATATATAGATAGAAACATCAAGAGTACACCCCAAAAAGAGATCGATACAACAAATGCAACATACCCATCAGAAAGAAATACATCATATATCATTGATACAACATCATCATGAGAACATCATCATCGTCCAACAACAAAAAAATACAACACATCAAAATATCCAACACCGACATCCAGAAAACTCAAAAATACATCAAATCAACCCTCATTCTCCATCCTAACCCAAAATACTCTCAAAAAGATATGTCATCCAAAGAGTAGTGGAGAGTCCTCGGAACGAACGATCACGAGGAAGTGGCTGGATCTGCAGTGTCCGTGGGTCCAGTCGACGGAGTGGACTCAGGCTCTGCAGGGAGGAGAGGTGTCTCAACAGACGGGATCGTCGGGGTAGGTGTGGAAACAACTGGCTCAGCAGCAGGGGTCGCAACAGCAGGGGTCTCAACAGCAGCAGGTGAGACAGGAGCAGGTTCGTCAACATGGACAGCAGGAGTAACAGCAGCCTCAGAAGTCTGGACTACTGCGGCAGAAGTCTCTGGAACACCGGAAGAGGTGCCAACTCCAGGAGCTGAAGTGGTAGCAATAGCAGCAGCAGTGGCCTCATCGCCACGGGCTAAGGAAGTGACAAGCTCGTCAATCTCCTCATCGTCCATCTCCTCGGCCTCAGAAACGGAAGGAGGAAGATCAATCCCCATCATACGAGCCATACGACAGACGACCTCCTCAGTACGAGCCAAACGTGAGTCGTGCTGACGAAGAAGGCGTACGACATCGTCTAATGTGGCAGGAGGAGCGAGGGCTGCAGCAGCTGAGGGAGTAGACTGGGAAGCAGATGCGGTAGACCTCTGCACGTGACGAAGCGCCGCTAGAGATTTCTTAACGGCCGTCGCATTTAGAGGAGTACCCAAGGGACGCTCATCGTCAGGAGGGAGAGGGACTCGGAAATGACGAAAAACAAGGGTCAGCAGACACGGATATGGAATATGCGCAGATTTATTGGTCTTGCGTATACACTCGAAAGAGTCCATCTTATCGAGTATTACACGATCCCAATTAATCTCGCAACCCAAGAAAAGAGCGTAAATGAGCTTCAAAAATGGCTGGGATGGAAGTGAAGATGAGCCGTACTTGGGAAGCAAGCACGACTTCAGAATAAGATTCAATACCCATGCATTTGGCTTGAATGACTTTGAAGGAACTCCAATAAAGGCAGGAGGGATCACATGGAAGATGTCAGAAAGAACAGACTGATCCAAGGAAGATATATCATCGACGGAAATGTCTGAAGGCAGGAGACCAGACGACGAGCAGCCAAGAATCTCCCCCAAGATTTCTACCGTGAGAACTATAGGAGTTCCCAAGACAGTAGTCTCGATGGAGTGACTAGCATCGTACTGGCCTCGAACACGATTGGCATAGAACAATTTCACTAGGCGAGGATATGGTTTAGGATTGGCCTTAAGATCGTATCAGAGATAATCAAGGAGACCACTATAGGAGAGGAGATCAGCTAAGCCAAGGAAATCTGAAAACTGAACATAGTGCTCCAATAGCATCGGGCAGTGTTCAATACGGTTGTAGGCCGCGAGTCACATAGGGTCGTCGCGACACAACGATATGTCAACACCACCCGCTGGCATTGGGCACTTTCCCTTTGGCTGGCGAGTCCTAGGACGAAGTGGAGGAGTGGGTTCCCTATGGCTAGGCTCATCCTCAGGGATAAACTCAGTATCGGAATCGGGAGGAGTAGAGGGTGAGTGGAGTATGGCCTTTTTAGTCTTAGATTTACGGGGTTTGACGGTCGCCGTCCTCTGCTTCTTCAGAGGAGGCGAAGACGGAGAAGCTTGGGTAGATTTAGAACGACGCTTGGGCTTAGGCGGATTCCTAGGGTCGGAAGGCCCTACAGTCATGGGAGAAGCCCCAGAAGAGGTGATAGGAATCCTCGTCTTTGCCATGGTCGTGGCACGACGAGTACAAGCTAATGATGACGGAACATCAAATACCCTAGCTGAAACCCTAGATTCCTACAGCAAACTCGAAATAAACAAGCCCTAGAAGAACTTTGAAACCCTAGGAGCTAGAAGAGATATAAAACAAACCCTAGAGTATGAATCGAGACCTAGGAGAGGGGGTTTTACCTAGGAGGAGGAGTCGACGGCGGCGGACGGCGGGGATGGCCGGAGATCTGGCCGGAGTCGACGGGAATAGGAAGAGTCTCGAGAGGGTTTGGGGTTTTTGCGGGCTGGAGAGGAGATGAATACCGACTAAAATGATTTTTAGTCGGACGAAATGAGTTTAAGTCGGTCTGGAAATCGAAAAGACGCATTTGCCCTAACCCACTTAGTCGGTCACAGTTCAAGCACTGACCGACTAGATTACGATCTAGTCGGTCGGTCAATGAGCTTGAACCGACTAAGTCGAAACAGAGGCAAACATGGATTTTTAGGGCTAGATTTAGTCGGTCGCAGTATATTCACTGACCGACTAGTTTTCAATCTAGTCGGTCGGTAAGTGTACTGTGACCGACTAAAGAAAGAAAATGAAAAGAGTTAGATAAAAGCTTGATCTAGTCGGTCTGAGTTCACTTGCTGACCGACTAGATGAGCATCTAGTCGGTTGGCTAATGAACTGAGACCGACTAGAAGAGTCCAAAAATTGATAATTGATTTCTCTTCACAAACCACTTGGATGAAACATCTTAACACTCTCATTAGTCATCTAAATTTCCCCATAAAACGTCGAAATCTTAAATACGACATTGAAATACGAATTCGATCATAAATTCAAACATATCACATAAAATTCCCAAAAATTCAATAAATCTGGCATGAACGAAATATCGCGAAATATAATAGCATGCAAGATAATTGAATGAAACATGAATCCTATATCTCGGATTCACCCATAATCCCCAATTCTCGATGCAACCGCACAAAGGAGTCCTCCTTTAGGGGTTTCGTGAAAATATCGGCGATTTGCTTTTGGGTTTCAACGTACACTAAAATGATGTCCTTCTTAGCAACATGATCATCTAAAAATGGTGTCGGACATCTATGTGTTTTGATCGGGAATGGTGCACCGGATTCTTTGAAAGACAGATAGCACTTTGGTTATCCACCATGATAGGGCTAGTATCACAATGAATACCAAAATCCTTCAAAGTGTGTCTCATCCAAAGAACCTGGGCACAAGCGGCACCGGCGGCAATATATTCCGCCTCGGTGGTTGAAAGTGATACGGAATTTTGCTTCTTGGAAAACCAAGAGACAAGAGAATTTCCTAGAAAATGGCAAGTGCCACTAGTACTTTTCCTGTCGGATTTGCATCCCGCATAATTGGCATCACTGTATGAGACTAACTCACATGTGCTAGATTTCGGATAAAGTAATCCAAAATCTAAAGTGTAACTTAGATAACGGAAAATACGCTTTACCGCTACTAAGTGAGACTCCTTAGGTTGAGACTGATAACGAGCACATATGCATACGGCAAACATAATATCGGGCCTACTTGCGGTAAGATAAAGTAAACTACCTATCATACCTCGATATAGACGAATGTCTACATCCTTACCGCCCGTATCCTTGTCAAGATGCGTAGTCGTGCTCATTGGAGTCTTTTTCCCGGAAGCACTTTCCATTCCAAATCGCTTAAGCAACTCCACCGCATACTTCGTTTGGTGGATGAAGATTGCATCGTTCAATTGGCGAATTTGGAGACCTAAGAAATATTTGAGTTCGCCCATGTGGCTCATCTCAAATTGGTCCTTCATAACATTAGAAAACTCTTCGCAAAGAGTGAAGTTAGTAGCACCGAAAATGATATCATCAACATAAATTTGAACTAATAAAATATCATTATTCGAATGCTTAACAAAAAGTGTAGAATCGGCTTCGCCCATTTTAAAATTCAAATCCAAAAGAAAATTCTTTAGGCGATCATACCAAGCTCGAGGAGCTTGTCTCAAACCATAAAGAGCTTTCTTTAGTTTAAAAACATGATTTGGAAATTTTTCATTTATGAAGCCCGGAGGTTGAGAAACGTAAACTTCCTCAACAACATCTCCGTTTAAAAATGCACTTTTAACATCCATTTGAAATAACTTAAAATTTTTATGGCATGCATAAGACAATAAAAGTCTAATTGATTCTAATCTAGCTACCGGAGCGAAGGATTCTTCGAAATCGATACCTTCCTCTTGGCGATAGCCTTGAGCAACTAACCGAGCTTTGTTCCGGACGACGACTTGATTTTCGTCGGTTTTGTTCTTGAAGATCCACTTTGTCCCTATGACGGTGTGGTTCTTTGATGGCAAAGGAACAAGCTCCCATACCTCATTCCTCTCGAATTGAATGAGTTCCTCCTCCATGGCAAGGATCCAAGCACTATCTTCGCAAGCTTCAACTATATTCTTTGGCTCTATCGATGAGGCAAATGCACAATTGGCGAAGTGGTGGACTTGAGATCTCGTCTTGACACTATCATTAATATTGCCAATGACTTGCTCATGGTGTTGGTCGCGAACGGTATGAAGCCGCTTGGGAATACCTTGATCACTAGGCACATTCTCAACAACTTCATTAGTCGGGTTAGTATCAATAGAATCAATTGAATCAATAGACTTAGAATTTTCAAACGAATCAAATAAAACATCCATAGAATCATTATCATTTGAAATTCTAGAAGTAGTAAAATTCTCATTAAAAGAGACATGAAGTGATTCCTCGATCGTAGAGGATCTTTTGTTGTATATCCGGTAGGCTTTGCTACGTGAGGAATACCCAACAAATATCCCCTCATCCGATCTCGGATCAAACTTGTCCAAATTATCATATGTGTTTTTAATAAAACATTTTGCGCCGAAAACACGAAAATGTTTAACTTGAGGCAATCTACCAAACAACAATTCATAGCAAGTTTGTTTGGTGCCGGGCCTCAAAAGTATTCTATTAAACACATAACAAGCGGTGTGTACCGCTTCCGCCCAAAATTGATAACCAAGTTGACTATCTTCGAGCATAGTGCGAGCACACTCCACAAGCGTTCTATTCTTCCTCTCAACAACACCATTTTGAGGAGGTGCGCGAGGGAAAGAAAACGTGTGAGTAATTCCAAGATCATCACAAAAATTTGAGAAAGACTCATTCTCAAATTCACCCCCATGATCACTACGAATAGTGACAATGGTGGTTCCGATGAGATTTTGTACTTTCTTCACAAATATTGTGAAGTTTTCAAAAGCTTCATTTTTATTACATAAGAAAAATACCCATGTAAATCTTGAATAATCATCAACGATGACTAGTCCATATCTTGCATTTCCTAAGGAAGCAACTATAGTTGGCCCAAATAAATCTAGATGTAATAGCTTTAGTGGCCGTTTCGTAGAAATGCTTTTCTTAGGTTTAAATGAAGGTTTAGGAAGCTTGCCACATTGACAAGAATCACAAAAACTTTTCTTTTCAAAAACGAGCTTCGGTAAACCTTTAATGGAATTTAATTTCGAAAGCTTATAAAGTGTTCCAAAGTTCACATGTCCAAAGCGTCGATGCCATAAGTGTTGTTCACTTGTGTTGGCAACGAGACATTGTTCATATGACTTAGGAAGATCCAAAATATAAATATCTTTATGGCGTGTGCCGGAAAATAATAATTTATTATTATCATTTGAAATATGACACAATCCTTTCGCAAAGCTAACTTTGTAACCTTTGTCACAAAGTTGGCTTATTGAAATAAGATTATGATTTAAACCATCAACTAGATAGACATCACTAATTAAGGGTTTAGAAGGGTTACCCACTTTACCAACACCGACGATGGTTCCGCTCTCGTTGCCTCCAAATACGACGCGATTTCCATTTGCAATGGGAACCACTCCGGAGAGCAATTGAGCGTCACCCGTCATGTGTTTTGAACACCCGCTATCGAGTATCCAATTCCCTTTGGAGCTAAATTTAAATTTGTTGCTCCTTTTCTTTTTCTTTTCCTTGAGTACCTAAAGATAGAAACATTCATATCATGGTACCCAAGGTCATTGGGTCCTCAAAAGTTAGACCTTTGGAAGCCAAGTCCAATTGGACTTTGACTTCCCCACATAATTTCTACTATGCACAACATCCGAAAAATAAGCATTCATATATACTTGTTTTTCATCCATGCTTGTGTCCTTTGGGCTCCAAATAGTGAAAATTTTGGGAGCCATCATCCTATTGGGTGCATGCATGCGTTGTTGGTTTCTACGTGATGCATGTCGTGGATAGGCATAAGGAACATGATGGAATGGTGCACGACGAGAATTATTCATATGATGAGGTGGGTGAACATATGCATGTGTGGGAACACGTGCGTGAGGGTGTCTCACATGGTGTGCACATGCCCGTGAATGTGTAGCATAGAAATCATCATATGTGTGAGATGGTGGAGTAGGACGTGTGTTCCTACGTGGCATGGTATTTGTGTACATATAAGCATGCCCCTTCTTTGGAGGTCCACCCAAAGTGGGTTTCTTTCCAAAGGAGGGTGTGGACGAGGTGGAAGCACCATTGGTAGATGAACTACCAATAGAGTGTTTGCTACCACTCGTAGAGTCACCGGAAGTTGGCCTAACAAAAGTAGTGGCCGCTTTGGATGGACATCCCATCGTATACCCCAAACCAATGTGGTGATTGGCCGGAAGTAAGTCACTTAGGATTTTATCCAAATGGTCCTTACCCTTATTGAATTTATTAATTCGGCCTAATGTGTTCTCATATGAGAGAACGCATAGAAGTATCTAATGTGGATACTTGCGATGTGAGCACATAAACACGAGATTTAAGATTCTCGTTCTCAATACTCAAAGTCGAGTTTTGAGAAGTTAAATCCGCTATCCTATGTTCTTCCGGATCATCAATGCTAACATGTTCAAGTTTAGATTTGAGATTAACAATCTCATTTCTTAACTCTTCAACAACGGTGTCGTTGTTGGTGATGATAGTCTTAGGCGAGGTTTGGATGCTAGCTAGGTCATCTTTTACTTTAGTATATCTATTTACTAATTTAGTGTATTTAGACCATAAATGAGAGTTAGCATCCCTAAGATCATCCATAGTTACCTCATCGCCTTCGTCGTCGCTATCATCGGAAGAGGAGGATCCTTGATCATGCTCCTCTCTTGCCATGAAGCACATGTGCGTTTGCTCCACTTTCTCATCGTCCGACTCTCCGCTTGAGGAATCCTCGGAGTCGGTGAATGTTGCTCCGACAAGTCCCTTTTTGTACCCCTTTTTGTACTTCTTTGACTTGTCGAACTTCGGCGCCTTCCACTTCTCCTTTTGCTTGTTTTGAGGACAATCCGCTTTGATGTGTCCTGGCTTATTGCATTTAAAGCACAAAGGTGGAGAGGCGTTAGTAGAAGTAAATTTAGATTTTTGTTTGAAGTTACCCTTTCGGAAGAAGCGATTGAACTTCTTTGCCATGAGTGCAATGGATTCCATGTCCATTTCTTCTTCCGAGTCCTCATCATCGGTAGAGGTGGATGAAGCCGCCTTGAATGCAATCGCCTTTTTCTTAGGCGCATCTTGGTTCAAATAGGACTTCATCTTTTCTTGTAACTTCACCTTGCTATCTTTGCGTACCTCGTATGACATCAAAGTACCCATTAGTTGAACTACGGTATATTTGTTCATGTCATTACCTTCCTTGATGGCGAAGGTACGTTTTTCCCAAGAAGAGGGAAGTCCTTCAATAAGCTTTGAGCACTTCTCCTTTTGAGTGTAGGACTTGCCGAGGGCCTCTAACTCGTTTATTATGTCAACGAAGCGAGCGTAATATTCTTTCATCTTCTCAACCTGTTGCATATGAAACATTTCGTAATCTTTGTTTACGACTACGAGTTTAGAGTCTCTTACCCTACTCGTCCCTTCATGAAGAATGAGGAGGGAGTTCCAAATTTGATATGCACTCTTACATGTGTATATCTTATTGAAATCCTCGGGCTCCAATGCGCATTGCAAGGCGTTCATTGCCTTGGCATTGCTTACCTCCGCGGCGACCTCCGCGGTAGTCCATTTCTCAAAGTCTTCTTCTTCGGGTTCAATGTATTCCTTCATTGTGGTCCTCCATAAGGATGCACTCCGGAGGAAGGTTTCCATCCGGCATTTCCAGTACCCGTAGTTGGTACCGTTGAAGAATGGAGGCCTCGTAGAGGAATGTCCTTCCATCACCGAAGATGCTCCTTCTCGGTTCCTGAAGGTGTCATAGTTGGAAGGTGGACGCACGGTCTTGTTGTCGTTGGCAGACATAGCTAAGTATCTGGCTCTGATACCAAATGTAATGCCATACCAGCTACTGCACAAGTACTAGGGGGGTGAATAGTACTTTAAAATAATAAGGAGTATAATTCCAAATTAAATTGCAAATAACTACCAAATCAATTTGCGGAAGCTTAAATTGAATGACAACAACAAAATTAACAATGCAAACAAATGATGTTAATGGGTTTGGATCCACCCAAGTCTCCCCGACTTGTTCCCGGTGATCCTTCGTCCCAACCACCCGGATCCCCTCCGGATACTTGAGTTAGAAACCCTAACTCAAGATTTCCACTATGAATATCTTGTGAAAAACCTTCACAAGATCAAATCATACAACAACGGCAATAGTGAATCCCACAACCCGGGATCACAACCTTCTCTCACAACCGAGAGAATCAATAAGCAATATAAAAGAGTTTATATTGAAATAAGCAAACTTACCACAAAATCCTATACCTTGAGTCTTTCTTACCCAAAAGGTGAAATGAAGGATTTGAGGAAGATGAAGTCACCAAGACCTAGCACCAAGGAAATGACCAGCAATCGGTGCCTAGGGATGATTTGGAGACTTGGATCAAGCTATAGCTTGAAGAGCTCACCAAGAACAAGCTTCTCTCAAAATGGATTCTAGATCTAGAATAGTGAGAGAATGGGTTTCTTGTGAGGAAGAGAGCTTTAGATTTGAGTGAGAATGGCTATCTCTTTTGATCTCAATGAATCTCTGAATGGAAGCTCTAACCTAGATAGAAATGACCTAGGTTCGTATTTATAGGGTCCCATAAAAACAAATTAGGTCATTCTCCAACGGATAGAAATCTGGGAGAATTAGTCGGTCAAAGAACAATCACTGACCGACTAGTTCATCAACTAGTTGGTCAGTCAAACAGCATGGACCGACTAAGAGAGGAACTGAGAAGAAAGAGAATTTCAGACCTAGAAATCTAGTCGGTCCAAGAAGACTTTCTGACCGACTAGTTTCACAACTAGTCGGTCAGTCAGTGAACGTAGACCGACTAAGAGGCAAAATGAAATAGTCTGAACACAAGTTGACTTAGTCGGTCTAAGAACAAAAGTTGACCGACTAGATTGTCAACTAGTCGGTCACCAAACGTTCTTAGACCGACTAACGATAAATAGTAGCTTAGGAGAAATTTAGCATGAACAGTAAGTCACAACTAGTCGGTCAAAGAAGCATCACTGACCGACTGGTTCATAAACTAGTCGGTCGGTGAGTCAACGTAGACCGACTAACTGTAAACAGTAAAGTCCAAGAAATTAAGGAATCAAACTAGTCGGTCCAAGAAGAGTTGCCGACCGACTAGATCACCATCTAGTCGGTCAGTACTTGTTCTTGTACCAACTAACATGCACATACAAGTCCGAATCGAAGCGCGAGGCTTCGAGGAAGTTAGAATGAACTTGTACTAAGATCCTAGAGCTACGATATGAGCGTTAAGAAGTTAGAATGGTAAGATATACTCAAGGCTTAACATTCTATATATCGAAGCTAAAAAGACTATAAATAAAACCTTAATAAACGGTCTTCGAGAGCTTCGATTAATTCTTCATAACTTCCAAAACGACGCAAGAGCTTCAACGAAGCTTTAGGCATGAATACGAGTTTTGTGAAGTGTTGAGATGTCGCTTTGAATGTTCTCGTGATTTTGGCGACGATCTCCAATACTGCGCTCACAAATTGTTAGTTCATGGATTATTTATGTTTGCTCATCATCAAAACCAAATCCGGGGAGTCCAATATTCAACAGTCTTTGCCGTATAGGGCTTCGAGCACAACCTGTATTAGGGTCAGGCCGTAGGGTCACACAAAGAGTGAAACCTTCGTCTAGTAATAGGTAGAAATTAGTTAGGGAGAATATTTTGCATTTTGATGCAAGGGATGGAATAATTGCATTTGATGCAATATGATAACTTAAGTCTAGATAGGGACTAATTTGCATATGATGCAAATGAGATCAAATGTGTCTTAAATAGTTTAAGACTATATTTAATGATATAAACGCAAGGAAAAGCTCCTGGGTAAGACGGGAATGTCCCGGTCTACGCCCAGGTTCGAACGGCGTCCAAATCGGACGCCAGATGCAGAAGATATGCCCAAAACAGCCAAATGGCTCAGTCTGGGTCAGACCAGGTTGACCCAGGCCAGACTAAGGTCTGGCCTAGGCACCTGGCCCGCCAGACTGGGTGCCAGGCCACTGGGCCTGGGCCCGTGCCCAGGCCCAGGCTCCTGTGTGCCTGCCCAGGCACCCAGGGAGGGCGCCCTGGACCCGCCAGCGCCTAGGCACCCTAGGCGCCTGGGCGCCCAGGCGCCCTGGGCCGGGCGCCTTGGGTGCCCGGCCCAGGCACCCGCCTGGGCGCCAGGCGCCAGGCGCCAGGCCTGGGCGCCCGTGCCCAGGTCTGGGCAGGCGCCCAGTCAGCAGCTTTTGAAGCTGTGGGGGTCCACTTGCTGGGCCCCACCAATGGGTGCAGAACCCTAGGTTTACTGGGCATTTTTACGGCTGGTTTTTGCGAAAAACAAGTCGTAGGCTGAAATTTGGGCGGTCAATTGGAGGGTCAAACGAACTCCGATTGACGAACGATTTTTTCCTATGCGTTCACCATTGAACACCCTTCGAATTGATAGGTTGTATCAATCATGAAGCTCAACGGTGAGTGAATTAAAATTCACGGAAGTTTGTACTTTGTGAAGGGCAAACTAACTTGATTTTAATTAACCCAATTAATAGTCCCACATCGGATTTTGAGTAAAGGTGAGCAGTCAGTCGCCTATATAAATAGGGGTCTGCTCTCCTCCTCAAAACTCGTCCCAAGCTCTAGATCTGAGCGGCTCTCGTAAATGTTGGAGCACGCTCGGATCTAGGCTTAAATTAATATTTCTCTATCTCCCTAAATTTCTGCCTTACTCCTGAGGGATCTAGCAAAGCCACGAAGGAGTTCAGATTCTGATCTGAAATCTAGGCGAAGGTTTCACTCGCGTGAAACTTTCTTCGGTGCGTGGTTGGCTCGGTGACACTGGATTGATCGCCTCGGGATGCGGAGCGGTTCACGGAGCGGTTCGAGGAGCGGCTCGGCGTGGGACGGGAGCGGCTCGGAAGACGGTGCGGAACATCTCGCCTGCTCCAGGGTTGAGATTCCGGGTATGTGTTTTAATAAGCATTAGTTTAATTTAATCGTAGTAGGTTAGATCCTTCTTGGGATAGTCAGATCCATCCCAAGTTGGCATAGATCTTGGCTAAGGGTCTTGGACCTTAGGGCTAAGTTAAAATTGTTTTAACTGCATGTTAATTAGATTAACTAGATTTTTCTTCCGCTGCAAATTTTTTGTGTGTGTCTATGTTCCGTCCGAATTAGGACGGGAATAGAATTTTTGTGCCCTAAGGGTCCCAGAAAACCCTTCAGTATTTAGTCTTATACAACCACCTAAGATCCACTGCTTTCTTTCCTTGCGGTAGCTCACACAAGCTCCATGTTTTATTCTTCTCAATGGCATTGATCTCCTCTTGCATGGCTGTCTTCCATTCATCTTCAGCACAAGCTTCATTAAAATCTGCAGGTTCTGCAGTAAAACAAGCAAAGAATTCATAAGTCTCATTATAGATATCTCCCAATAATTTTGTCCTCACATTCTGATTTTCACTTGGAGAATTTGAGGAACTGCTGCTGGAACTACTAGCATGTGGACTACTAGTTGTAGCATCTGAACTGTGATTTGTTGCATGTGAACTGTGATTTGTGGTACTTGAGCTATGATTTGTATTTGGCTGATCTGCTTTAGGCAATGCATCCACTTCCAACCTGGTGTAGTCTGCCACAGTTGGTTCCTTTCCATTCCATTCCCATGCTTCAGTTTCAATGAACTCCAAATCTTTACTAGTAATCATACTACTTGTATTTGGATCATAAATTTTATAGGCTTTGGATTCAATGCTATAACCTATAAATATTCCCTTCCTACTTTTATCATCAAGCTTTCCTCTTACATTAGCAGGCTTCAACACATATGCTTTGCAACCAAACACCTTCATGTTAGTAACTTTGGGCTTGTCTCCATTAAGTGCTTTATAAGGAGTCTTATTCTTCAAGGCTGAAGTGGGACTTCTGTTTATGACAAATATAGCTGTTGCACATGCTTCTGCCCAAAACTCAAGAGGCATCTTCTTATCCTTCATAGCTTCTTGCTAACTCCATAATCACTCTGTTCTTCCTTTCAGCAACACCATTTTGATGAGGTGTGTAACTTGCTGTCAATATTCTCCTTATGCCATTTTCTTCACAGAAAGCATTAAACTCTCTGCTGCAAAATTGTCCACCTTTATCTTATCTGAGAGTGCCAATTTTGCATGCTAACTTCCCTTCAGCTTCATATTTAAACTTCTTGAAGAAACTCAAGGCTTGAGACTTTTCTGCAAGGAAATAAATCCAGCAGTATCTACTGAAATCATCCACTACTATCATGAAGTATTTTGAACCACCATGGGAATTAACAGACATTGGGCCACACAGGTTAGTATGAACCAATTCCAATGGTCTTGAAGCTCTCCAATTTGAATGTGAAGGGACTTTCTTCTTCTGTTGCTTGCCTAAAATACAAGCTTCACATTCATGCTTCCCTTTAACTTGCTTTAGTGATGGCAAACCATACACTAGCTTCTTCTCAGATAATTCAACTAAACCAGCCATATTGAAATGACTAAATCTTTTATGCCAAAGTTCTAAGTCATCTTCAATTATGATGCTTAGAAAGTTGATATTGTTGGGAGCAGCAAACATAACATGAAACATCTTGTTATTTGTCATTTTACTCACACAAACAAGTTTCCTCTGCTTCGTATCATATATTCTGCATTGATCTTCATCAAACGTAGAACCAAGGCCATTCTTCACTAATTGACCAACACTTATCAAATTATGTTTTAGATCAGGCACATACAACACATCTTTAATTGATTTCCTCCCTTCATTAGTAAGCACAACAATATCACCAATTCCTTCTACATTAGCTTTCTTATCATTGCTGAGTCTTACACATCTCTAACATTAATAGATTCAAATTGATGAATAAATCTTGTTTACTTGTCATGTGATTGCTGCAACCACTATCCAGATACCAAGCGAGGGAATTGTTGACTAGAATATCATCAAATTTTGCCATGAACAAGTTATCAACTTTGCGATCTTCTTCTTCCACATAGTTGACTTGCTCCTTTCCCTTGTTTTCTCTGCTAGCTTGCTCATTTCCTCTGTTTTCTCTGCAATCCTTCTCATAATGTCCATACTTCTGACATTTCCAGCACTTTGGAGCTGTATCGCTTTTATACCAACAGTTTACAACTTTGTGGCCAGTTCTTCCACAATGAGAGCACCCTTTCATCATGGGTTCTTTGGGCGTATATCTGTTCTGAACTTCTGATCTAGGCTGATACATTTGCTGTCTACCAGTTCTTCCACCTCTCCAATTATTTCTTCCTCTTCCTCCTCTGAAGTTATTTGAGCCATGATATCTTGCATGACCACCAAAGGGTCTGTCATTGCTAACTGGTGAACTTAGTGTCACTTTTGAGTGAAAGGCTTGGTTTATTCCTTCATCATCCTTGCCTCTATTGAGTCTATCCTCATGAGCAGAAAGTGAGCCAAGTAACTCACTTGTTGTAAAAACAGAGAGGTCTTTTGATTCCTCAATTGCTGCTGCTACAAAATCAAATTTTGGTGTCAAGCTTCTCAAAACTTTCTCAACTACCTTTTGCTCAACAAGATGTTCACCCAATGACCTCATTTGGTTAACAATAGCTGTGATCCAATGGCTTCATTTTCATATTTTCAAAATCTTTTCTCAAAGTTTGAAGTTTTACAGTGATTACCTTTGTAGATCCAAGGAACTCCTTCTTCAAAATATCCCAAGCTTCTTTAGATCTTGAAGCATTCATGATTCTGGGAAAGATAGTCTCATCCACAGCTTGCTGAATCCCGTAGAGAGCTTTAGCATCCAATCTTGATCTTCTCTTTATGAGCATTTTTTGAGCTGCTGTGGCTCCATCTGCCAAATCAGCAACACCATCTTCTATATGCTCCCACACATCTTTGGAAATGAAGAAAGTTTTCATCTTGATGCTCCAATATTGGTAGTTGATCTTATTCTCTTTGTTACTCAAGATTGAAAGATGAGAAAAAGATGATTGATCAGAATCCATGGCTTACTATCAACCTGAGATGCTCTGATACCACTGTTGGATGTTGAGGCAAAGCTCAGTACCCGAAGACAGGATCTTTTGAGGGGAGGAGGAGAAAACAGAGAAAGAACTGTGAAATAAATAGTGTACAGAAAACTGGAATAACTGTGTTCCAGTTACACTATAGCTGTGTACAGACAAGCATTTATGTGTGTACACAATACACTATAAGTGTGTACACAAATCTGTGAACACAAATATGTAGAATGAGGAAGAACGATTTTTTTCAGGAATTACACGAATTTAGGCAAAGCTGGAGCCTTTTTCTTCTCCTTTTTAGATATTTTTTGATGATCTTAATCTTAGAGATATCTACTATTTCTCTTCTTTCTTTGCCTTTTTTTAATTACATATACATCATTCTTTCACTTCTACAACATATAGTGCACATACATACAACCATGCTTTGTCAAGAGCTTACATCAAATAGTACAAGCATTTACTACATCAGACAAAATATACAAATCTCAAGGGACTTGCTTTCTCAGAGAACAGAATTACTTTGTATACAACTGAGCTCCTTTTGTTCAGCAGCTGAACATACTTAGCTTTAAAGCTGGACATACTTGTTCACATCTTGGACATACTTATGAAGCTGGCTGGACACAAATATTGAAAAGCTGAACACACTTCAGTCTGAATTAACTCCAACAAACAAACCCAAAGACGAAAAAAAAACTCAAACACCAAAAACATACCCAACATCACCCATCCCAATAAAAAAACTCCAAAAATTCCATGACAATGTCCACACTCGCGCATACTCTTCACATTTGAATCGGTTTGGATCTGCATATATAATTCGTAAAGCAACTTTCTCCATCTGTCTTAAATCAAAGGATACTAATTATAAGTTCAAATTCGAAGTGAACGCAATGCACACACGTAAACAAGAAATCAATCACAATTCATCAATTTCTAGCACTTAACTAGAGCTCTCTAAAAAAGGCCTAACCTGTCAATACTAAGCCACAGATTCAGAGCACAGTCTCATTACAGCACGAAACCAACAGTATATACAACACTACATGCACAACTCCATCTTCTTGCTCGATACTCACGAAAGCTAGTCAATTGTAATGGGATATTCAGAGCTCCGACCGGCGACCTCATTCGCAGATCTAGGCGGGGCTTCGCCGCCGAGGATCTGCACCCTAAACCTGAGCTTCTCCCTATCCATCAACTCGTAGACGCAGCCATCTCCGACCTTGAGGCTGTTGCCGAGCGCAAACGCCTTGAACCCGGTGTTAACTCTCTTCAAGGCCAAGTGCCCCGAGTATCTCAGCTTCCAGCTCTTGTTCCGACATGAAAAGACCACCGGAACGGATGATTTCGGAAGAAACCGCTGGAAACTCCGGGGAATCACCTATCAATAGCAAGCAAAAATGTACAAATAATTCACTCCAATTCTGCTCAAGTTCCTCTGCGTCAACATGTATGGCATTTGTACAACCGAGCGACATTACCAACGAAAAAGGCTCACTGACTTGGCTCTTCGCGACAATGCTAGTGAAGTATGGGTTTCCTGAAAGCGGCACAACTCCATCTTTCATCGGCGAGGATGGAGCGTAATATGATCCAGTTTTACTCCCTACATTGTTATCATCTGCATTCATCATCCAATGAGACATTCACGGAAACAATACTAGTTATCATCTAATGTAGTTGCCAATTATAACTGTAAAAAATGATGATGATGTGTGTGTAGATTCTATGTGAAGCGTAAGGAATGTGCATACCTGAGAGGTTGCATGTCCTTGCTCTGGAGCCGCAGCTTGAAGGGGTTCTCTATAAAAATAAAAATGATGTATTTATGATATATCTCATATCTGTGTGCTAGAATTCAGATTACGGGTCTACTTGCATATTTCTCTATCGGTGGCTTATCATCTGACATTGATTTATGATGGGCATAGTAGGATAAAAAAATAATGCAATTTTCTTCTTTAATTTTAACTACTTCATAGGGTTAAAGACAACAATAACTCAAATTAGATATGCTTGCTCAAATTGTTGACAAACAAAGAGAGGGAGAATTTTGGTCACCTATATACACTGAACAACAGTGAGGCCTACAAGCAGCATCCCATTTGTTTGTACTAATGACTAACGAAGAAGCTGAACAACATTTCCCTCTTGCAAAACTCAAAAAAATGCAATGAAATATCAGAAGAAAAATGCTGAGAGAAACGATGGATATACTCACCATGGAGATTATTTGGTCGAGGAAGCAAACAGAGAAGAGAGGGACAAAGCCAAACTGTGAAATTGATCAATGACAGGAGCAAACCTTCCAAATTACATACCAGAGATAGCAACAGGGATGCCCGTGAGCCTAGTAGTTTATCATCCCACTACCTTGAAAGAGATGCACCTTGGTCTTGGGTCCGAGGAGCAGTGAGATCTTTATTAATTAATTCCTAAGAAAGCAAGTAGGTCCACCAAATGTAGAAACTTAATTGCATGCCCATGTA